>JABEVS010000058.1:0-78704 GCA_018290735.1 Coelastrella sp. MACC-549 | reverse complement strand
CCCCACCACCACCACACACACTTACACACCGCCTGCATGTCTGCAGCAGCTGTCGGCAGGAAAGTTTCTGCAGCAACAATGTCGCACCCATTGCTTTTGCCGTTGCTGTGCATGGTTGCAATGCTCTCCTGCAGGTTGATGCGCATGGTGATCCCGCTGCAGCAGCTGAACTGCGGGAAGAAGATGTGATACCCAACACACCCAGCCTCATCACTGTCAGCAGCAGGGGCTTCATCAAGCGCATGCCAACAAAAGACTGGGAGGCGCAAAAGAGAGGAGGCAAGGGTCAGCAGTTGCCAGGACACCATCCTGTGCTGCCATGTTGTAGCTGTTCTGCACTTACTGACCTTGTGGAATGGTTAGCACAGGATTACCACCTTCAAGAGAAGCTGTCCAGTCCTAACAGCACTCTATCAAGCTGCTCACCTTTAGATCATACTTGATTCCCATCAAACGACATATTTTCTGCACCATGTGTCCATGCGGCAGGCAAGTCTGCTGGCCGTCTACGTGACAATGATGCGCTGGCGGACGTGTTGAGCATGATGGCCCATGACACACTGCTGTTTGTCAGTGACAGTGGCCGGGCCTTCTCAGTCAAGGCACACAAGGTCCCAGAGGCATCACGCACTGCAGCGGGCACTGCAGTGTCTCAGGTGGGAGTGCAACTGAGTTGGTTGCGCGGCGGGGACAGTCAGCAGACCCCTTCTTTTACTCTGTTTGCTGCTCTGGTCATCACTGCACAGTGTCCCTATGATGCTGCACTGCTTGTTGCCTGTGACACCTTAGCTGTTGCTGCAATCATGATAACCTCATCACATCATTTACGGTGTTGTCTGTTCTTGTTGTCTGTGCTGGTGCCCCTGCAGGTCCTTGGTCTGCCTGCCCCTCAGCATTTCCCCACGCTGCTGCCGGTCAGCAGCTTCAGTGAGGGAGATGCGTGCCTTGTGCTGGCCACAACTGCTGGCGGCATCAAGAGCACACCACTCTCTGCCTTTGAGAAGATCAGGCATGCTGGCCTGGCAGCTATGAAACTGCATGAGGTGAGCTGCTTCTGAGCTCGATTTAATCTTAACTAACTGTTTCTTGCCAACAACAGCTAGCCCTCTAGGTCCTCAATGTCACTCACTACCGATCAGGGCCGTCAAGTCTGCCAGGATGTCTGCACTCTCATATGTGCAGGAGTGCAGTCTCACAGATGCAGGAGTGAGTGTGTGACTGTCGTGCTCACATCACCTGCTGCGCTGCAGGATGAGCGGTTAGCTGCTGGCGGTCTGGGGCGGCCAGGATCCACAGTCATCTTGGCCAGCAGTGACGGCATCATAGCACACTTTAGTTTAGACACCGTGCGCAAGAAGGGCAGGACAGCCAGCAGTATTAAGGTGCGCTCAATGCTCGTCAGTGCTACTTAAACTTGTTTCTGAGGTCACGGAAGCAGAGTTGCAGGGCCTTGCTGTTAAATGCAGCTCTCACAGCATGTTGCAATGAGTGCACTAATAATCAGTACTTTGCAGCCATAGCATTTACTGCCATCGGCCCCGCGCCTCAAATCTACCCAGTGAATTCAATCCACTTTCGGACAAGGCGGAGTGCATGATCTCTCGATCTCAATTGTGAAGGGGGGAAACCACCCGAGAACCCCTCCCATACAATGCCGAGAGCCAAGGCCTCCGTAGAGTCCTAGGTGGGGACATCTCGACAAGGGTGACTAAGTACATTCTCAAGCCACTTTCGATCCACACCTCAGCAGAGTCGGGCGCTTGGGTAGGAGCACATTCCTGCCTCCGGTTTACACCGGCCGTTACCCTGAAAACTCAGGGAAATGTGCCCCGGTTAAGGTTTAGGGTTTAGGGTGCACTGATAGGAAGCCCCGGTGCATCTGGGGACAAAAGTGGGTCTGTGATTAGTAAACCGTTATTCCGCGTACTCTCTCCAAGCAAATACAAGATGCATGGTGACCGGCTTTCATGTGTGCTTCAGGGCATGACGCTGAAGGCAGGTAACACGCTGGTGTCCATGACGCTGCTACCATCTGAGCTGGCTCAGCAGGTTGCAGCAGCACAAGCAGCAGCCAAAGAAACAGTCGCAGTTGGTGGGGATGACAGCAGCAGTGACTCACAGCAAAAGGAGCAGCAGCAACAAGGCACTAGCAGCAGTAGCAGCAGCGGCGGCAAGAGCGCTGGACCCTGGCTGTTGATGATCACCAGCATGGGCCTAGGCAAGCGTGTGCCGCTCACACATATCCCTATCAAGAAGGGCAGGGGCACTTCAGGGTTCATAGGTGTCAAGCTGACTGCCGGGGACAGTTTAGTGTCAGCTCATTTAGTGAATTCAAGTGATGATGACGTGGTGTTGGCCAGCAGGCAGGGTGTGATGATCCGCTGCAGTGCGGCAGACATCAGGGTACTTGGCAGGACAGGCAAGGGGGTGAAGGTCATCAGCCTGAATGAAGGTGACGAGGTTCAGAAGGTGGCTGTGGTGCCAGCTCAGCACAAAACAGCGCTGGCTTGAACCAGTTTTTTGTAAGGGGATTGGCCCAGAAGTCCGCACAAAGCACAGGTGCTAGCTGTTTGGTGCCGTCAGAGTTGCGTGCTGAAACTATTTATCAATCCAGGGCTCAACGGTTGATGTGCATACATCAAGAAGACAGTGTCACGACACAGGAATACTTCAAGCGGCGGCCACAACTTGACTGCTGATTCAGCCTCATCAAAATCATGGTCAACAACAGGGCCTACGCACAGACTAAGCGTACTGCCACTTGCTCAGGCAGCTGCACATGTGTCATCGCTGAAATCCAATCAGACCATCTGATCATGGCATGATTGCAACAGCATCAGACAGTCTGGCCCAGTTTGTCTGCCTCTGTGATGGCGATCCTGAGCAGGTCCGCAGTCAGATGTGGCCCAATATTCCAGCACGTGCTACCCTCCTCCAAGCATTTTGCAATCAGCAGGTGCAGCTTCTCATCTGTCATGTCAATTCTTAGGTCTTGCAATGTTGTTGGTAGCCCCACTGCCTTGTTGAAGCGTGCTACCTTGATAGCTTCTGCCTTATTATCCTCTAGAAGCAGATGCACCATAGTGCCAAAAGCCACCTTCTGCCCATGCATGAGGCTGTGTGTCTCAGGGAGCAGGGTGAATGCATTGTGCAAGCCATGCGCCACTGCTAGGCCTCCACACTCCACACCTGTAGCAACAGAAACACAAGGGCAGCTGTGATTTCCTCCTGTTGACAAATGTGACGTCACACACATAAGCAGGTGTGATCAAAGCCACCGCCACCATTGACAATCTGAGGCTGGTGGTGCGGCAGAGGGCGCCTGAAGCTACGCAACGAGCCTCAGCTGCTGACAACAGTATTGGCTGTACGGTACAGCAATACAGCTGCCAGATCGCCGTGGGGAACAGCATCCTATCATTTCCTTTTGCAGCAGGAGCATACCACTTCAAGCCTGCGGCAGCAAGAACATCAGGCCACCATGGACCGCCGAGATTCTTACCTAGTCCACTGAGCAGTATGTTTGCCTCAGTGACATGCTCCAGTGCCTCAGTGGCGGTGTGCTGCAGGCAGTCCTGCTTTGCTTGCACACCCTGAGCAAACAATATATTTACACATTCCCCTGCAAAGGGCAGCAAGTTAGCAGGGATTTTAGCAATGTGTGCAGCCTAATATCAATTGTGTGCCATTGTGCATTTGATATCAGATGCAAATACCAAGCTTACCTTAAGTTGCACAGCGTGTCCTGCAGAATTTGTTGGTTTGGACACCAAGCACATAGCACGCCTAGACCAGTACCACAGGCGTTCAGGAAGAAGTGAGCTGAGGAGAATTCTGAATTTGACTTGGCCAGCAGCAGGAGCACGTATTCGGCTGCTACATGGCTGCAGCCAGTTGGCCGAGAGGCAGGTGATGGAGCTGACAAGTTTGCAGATGCATTGCTGAAGCAGTTGTTGCGCACAACACGCATGCTGTGATATGTCCTGGTCACTTCTCACGCACCAGCAATGGCTCGTGCAATCCTGGGTGGCCTGTATCTGAGTGGATGTATCCATGTTGTTGCTGCTGGGTTGCGCTCCACTGCTTGAGCCTCATAATAGGTAGCCATGGCATCACCCATACCGGCCACAAGGTATTCAACAGGTGCATCAGCGATCACTTGAGTGTCTACAATCACAAGATCAGGGGACCTGCAGCAGAGAACAGCCACTCATGCAATCAAACTGTGCACCAGTGTGGGTTGCTGAGTATTATTCCCACCAAGTTGCATAGAGCATTTCTCATTGTTTGTACCTCCAGCAGACAGATGGTCTGCATTGGATGTTGACCTTCTACAGAAACTTCACAAGCCGACAGCGCCCACCTAGGAATGAACTTGTACTCTTCAAACTCTCCTGAGTCTGTGTACACAACCCCCATGGCTATGCACGGTGCGTCAGTTGAGGCGAGGCTTGGCACCATCACCTGGGGCAGCCCCAGCTTGTCGGCGACCAGCTTCCCCATGTCCAGCAGCTTGCCGCCCCCAAAGGCAATGATGTAATCCACTCCCTGCCCTGAGAGGTCTACGAGGAGTCTCTCCAGGTTGTTACGGCTGCATTCGCCAGAGAACTCCACCACTACAGGGTTGGGGATGGACTGATTGAGTTGCTGCGCAGCAGGTGAAAGTGGTGGTGCGGCAGGAGTAGCAGTCATGCCACTCTTCACCAAAAGCTGACAGGTGCTGCTGTGTCTCAGGCCCTATAATCATCACCTCTATGAGGTGGGCCACCACTGGACAGTGACCAGATCTTTTCTTAATTCATACCATGGACATTGTGCTCTCAACGTGTTTTCAAGGACTTGATCCTGGCAAGCAACTCATACACCCGCCCATATGATCATGGCTTGGTATTATAGCTCAAGCTGCAGGGTGTTTCATAGGTTTGCTGGCAACTGTCAGCATTAAAGATGCACATCAACAGGCAGCCAAGTCACCACATATAACCAGTGTTTTGCAGCTCTGAGCGACAGCAAACCCTGCATGCCCATTGCGCACACACACCATACTGCTGTTTGAGCGGATAACAGCATCAAGTTTTACAGCATCATACCCCACCTCAATGTACTTTGCTTTGAGGCGTGCTGATGTGATGATGCCAGCCTGCTTGACCTGAGGAAAAGAGAGGCGAACAAATTCTCCTACACGCTTCAGAGCCCCTCTCTGTTGGATGTACTTTGGAGACTGAAAGGCAACTGCATTGTCTGAGGAGGCCATGGCTGAAGCTGCTTAGCCCTGCTGACTCAAGTCGGGTGGAACTGCCCTGAGAACCAAAAGCAACCAATGTAGGTGAAGCGCATCATCATGCATAAAAATACATGCACGTATGTGCAGCAACATGTGCAAGTCAACAGGTCGTGGCCAAATACTGCCGCAGCTTACTCTGCAGCGGCTTGCAAGTATACACTACTGCTGTACTGCTGTGTTCAGAGGGGACAAGGGGGGTCGTCAGCAAGTGAAGTGCATTGAATCACGTGATTCACGGCACATGTATAGCGCTTGCATCGGTAGACTGCCTTCAGTGGGCCTTACGTGTGCTGTCATGGCAACAGACACCCACCTAGGATCTGCGCGGCGACCCTCCTTCTGCCGCTTTGGTCGATTGTACAAAGATCACAGATGGCGTTACCAGGAACACGGCAGCTGGCGCCTCTGAGATGTCAGTGGCGCGACCACGGCAGACTCTGAAGCTTTGAATTACTCGGAGCTTTGAATTACTCGCAGTCGCTTGAATATCCATTAGTCAACGATCGGTGCAGACAATCATGACAGTCCGACGTTTCACTACACTACAGCATGCATACTCATCATTCATCAGTACACTACGGCATGTTCACTGGTTTATCATGTCTCATGCACATAATCCAGATGTAAGTCAACTTGATTCTTACACTTGGGCGGGTCATACTGACGATGAAGAAGCTGATTGCACATAGACAGCATCCCATGTATACCTCAAGTGCACCTGCGCAGGGCCTTAGCGAGACAAAATGAATGCATAACACTCTGATTGGATGACACTGGATGCAGACCCACAATCGCCAGGCATGCTGCTATCCAGCCACCTTTCTGGGCTTTGGTTTGACCTCTGCTTCCACCACTGGCCGCAAGAATATCTGATCCTCTTGTGGTTCCTTCTGCTCTCCATGCTCAAAAACGTAGCTGGCGGCCACTGCTAACATATCACCATCGTAGCTGAATGCTAGGGAGGCTATAGAGGTGTTGTATCCAGTGATCTACGGCAAACAGCAGGCATCAGTCCCACCACAGGGTCATGTACACAAGTGTGCAAGCCCGGATGCTGGCCATCCACAAGAACTTACACAACACCTGATTGGTTTGCATCCAGCCCAATTGAGACACTGCACGATATATGTTGCAAAGCTCTCCAGCTGCTGCTGCCAGGCCACTCTCATGCATTAGCTAGTACCTGGCAAGCAGCGCCTCAGATGGGACAGACACAACTGTAGAAACTTCTATGCTTGTCACTGAGGTACATGCCTGCCAGCACTCACTTGGAAGAGCCTCTTCTTGTTGTTGCCATCCCAGATGTTGACGACCCCATCACCTCCACCAGTGGCAAACGTGCCAAACACGGGGTGGTAGGTGATAGCGTTCACAGGGTACACAACGTCTACACCAGCCTCAGCACGCCGGTGACACTGCAGCCAGCAACAAAGCAACCCGGCAGTCGTCAATAGACAGCACACAAAGCTTGACCTATTTTCCAGATGCTGTCATGTGCCACACTCCTGGGGCCACACACTCCCTTGAGGAAGCAGCCCTCATGCTGGACGACTGTGTGGGCTTGGCCAGGGCTTAGTTGGATCTCTGTGCCTGTTGCTGGCTGCACAGACAACTGGGAATCTGCCAACAGTGCTGTCCGGCAGCTTAGCATTACTTATGGTGCCAACAGCATGCCAATTAGCCAGCACTGCTTGCTTAGACCCCAGCTGCACATCAGAAGCCCCAGAGCGTCCACCTTGAAGGCATATTTTGCCTCCTGGGCTGCTGGTGAAGGGTCCAATATCTCCATAGCTACTCGTCCCTCAACACTGCCCAGCGCAAAGCTGGGTGAGCCAGTGAACGCTGCTATGCAGCGGGTCTGATACTTCAAGCTGCTCTCCCTAGGAGGTTGCTCAAGCGCATCCAGTCTGCAGGAACACAATACCTTGTTGATGGCAGTCGCTGCCAAGATATGCCTGATGCGCACCGCAGCACAGCACACAGTGCTTCTGGCAGATTAGCCAAAGCAAAATATGCCATGTCGGGGCCTGCCAACGAGTCAATCAACCTGCAGAGCTGCTGCTGCTGGCTCCAGTGACTGCATTTATCACCCAGCAGGCAAAGGTGCCAGCGGTACTGACTGTTAGGTGTCAGCCTGTTGAGGCCACCACCCACCCACCTATTGACATTGTATATGTGTACGTGTCTGCCTGATGTTGCTGCTATTACATGACTATTTGTTACTGCTAGGCTGTATGCTGCGCCTGGCAAAGGGACCTGCAATACTGCCGCTGCGTGTGGTGGGGATCTGGGATCCCAGTACCGCAATGTGCCATCCCAGCTCGCTGTGGCCAACAGACCTGCGACAGCAACAGCATGAAGATAACCTGCTGCTGCTGCTGTTGGGTTGCATGGTGAGATGCAAGGGATGGTGGACGCGTCGATAATGCCCATCATGCATTCTGCAAGGCCAAATGTCTGAGGAAAGCAGACATGGCAGCAAAGAGGGCATTAAGAGTGTTGGCTGCTGTCCAAGAGGTCAACACAGCGGCACAGATGAGGGTTTGAACAGTCATAGGCAGCAATATTGCTTCAATGTTGGGATGTTGGCTGCATTACCTTTCGTTTCTAACCACTCTGTGCATTTGACACCATCTATGTGGCTGCCAATAGGTGTGTGCTGCAGAGTAGTTAGGTCCAGCCTGTCGGACAATGTTCAAGCCAACATAAATTAGACCATTGCTGTACATTCTACCTAGTGCCTGGTTTTCCAACACAATATATGTGGTACTTGCAGAGTGACTGGTGCATTTGAGCAATAATTCACTGGGTGCTGAGCCTGTGATGGCACTGTGAATTGAGCCTATGCACAGTGGCTGTGACATGCAATGCTATCTTTGGGTCAGTCAACGAGGCTATAATTACCACACAAAAAAATCGTGAACAACTGCGAGGAGATGATCGGTGTAGAATGTTCTGCAAATATGCGAGGTCGGTTAGCACACCTGCTCACACAACCATCCAGCTGCCCAGCAAACGCTGTCGTGTCATCTTGAAAGCACCCATCAAGCACTGGAGCATCCAGGCTGAAAGTGCTTCGAAGACTGCCTTGTTGGTCATAAAATCTGATGCACTGCGCTCAGGGATGCGACGTAGTTGTGAACAGCAAGTTCCCAGCGGAAAACTGCTGCCTCTTGCAGCTGCTGCAACTGATACCTGGTCCCAAGATGCAGCAAGCAGCCTGCCGCCCTTGCTCCATCGCAACCTTGTGATCCCATCTGCTGGAGGCTGGGTTACAGGAGTTCCCAGCTGCTGAGCCATACTACTGCCGTGCAAGCGAGTCTCCTGCCCACTACAGTATGGCTGCAGACGAGCCTACGCGCAAGCTCAAATAACCAAAGGCGTCGTTGAGCCTCTTGATCGATACTTTTCAACAAATGTGGTGCTTTGAATTCACGACAGCAGCGTTCGTCACCAACTCACGAAAGCAGCGTTTGGCACCAAATTAATATTGTACTCCATATCCCAGAATGCAGCAAGAGAAGTAAACGAAGCTTTGGTGGTCACGGCCTACAATAATTCCCACCAGCTGCCCTTCCTGTAACAGGACTTCAAACACTTTGTGACAGTTCTCACATCGCCGGGCTCCTATACCCCAGAGAAGTATAGGTAGTCAGTAAAGCGCCGTCACTCTGCAAGGTGTTCATCATTTCTCCTGTGTAATAACATCTCTTGGGGTAGACAACAGTCAGCGCAAGCAGCGCATGCCCACCTTACCTCAACTGAGTACACCTACGTGCCACGGTTCAGTGTATTCAAACATTGGGCACAGGTCACATATGATGTACTCTTATCCGGCAATTGCCCTTTTTTGCGCAGGATAGCCTTGAGGCCGCCCTGACCACCTCAACTGCATGCTCAGGCTGCTGCACAGGCTGTGTCAGTGCTCCGAGATGGTATTCAGCAAACATGACACGCACTGCCTTACCATGAGGAAGTCAACAGGACATTGCCGCCATCAGGAAGCTGATAGGGTATTGCCGTAGAAGCCAGAGAAGACTGATAACACAAAGTACAGACCATACCACGCCCGAGCAAAGTATGCAAACCATGGGGGAAGCCTCTGCCCACACAACCGGCCGATGCAGATGATGGCTGTGTTATACCCCATGAGAAACATGCAGCCCAGTGCAACCTCAGGCGTCAATCGCACTTTCACAGCATTACTGCCAATCTTGTGAAAGTAACTGCTGAACCCCAGGGACAGGGACATCAACATGTTGAACAGCGGGGCAGCAAAGCACGCGGTTATTGCAGTGCTACCATGCCCAGCCTTGGCCATAGCACGATTGCCAAAGAAATCCCCCAGGGAACTTCCCCATGCCAGCAGTGTCAGCCCCATCACTCCAGACGGCAGACCTGCCAATCCAGCAACAAAGGTAAGCACCCCAACCACCTCTGTTGCAATTGTGTCAATCCAAACGACACCCATGACAAAGGCAAGCACCGCCAAAATACCGGGCACAACAGCAGCGACTGCACCACCTAAGCCCTGCACCGGCATCTGCCCTGGCTCATCCCACAGTGTCAACACCGTAGCTGCTACTGCAGCAGCAATCCCAACAGCACATGCCGCTAAAACAGCTGGTAGGGTCAGCAACCCAAGGTAGACTATCAGTGCCAACGGGCAGCAAAGTAGCGCGGCAATAAGCCACTCCCGACTGTAGCCTGCCGCACTGGCGAAGGGTATGGTCAGGCGCTGCCCAAGGTACACTGGCAGCAGCACAGGGAAGGTCACCTGCAACAAGAAACATTGTCAATTATCCTGAGTCGTCAGCAGTGCTGTGACCGCAACAAACAGAGATGAGGTGCAAAAGGTCTGCCAGATTGAGCGTTGCACTCATGTGGTGAGGGCTGCCAGCCAGGTACATCAGGCAGCACAGCTAGCAACAGAACTTTCATCGTCATCAGCCTACCTTCCTGAACAGCTGCCTGATAGGTCCACTGTCAGCCCATTCCTCTGAGTTGCCCAATGTCACTTGCCACTGCAGCTGCTGCCAAACATCCTCTTGGCCTTGCTGCTGTTGCTGCTGCAGTGACTGGTCGCAGTGTGCCTCTGCAGTGGGAGATGCACCATCTGGTGCTGCTGATGCATCTGCTGCGGGTGTTGATGGTGCTGTCCTGATGGCACCAGGTCCAAAAGGGCTCAGCAGCAGCCCAGACTCCACAGCATCACTGCCTGTCATTGCAACTGCAGCTGCCTGACTGTGTGGTGGCTGTTCCTGGTGCTGATGCAGCTGTGGACCTTGTTGACTCATCACCGGTTGTGACACAGCTGCCGGCAACTCGGGAGGCTGGTATGTGCTACCTGCACACACAGAGGCACATCAAGAAGCAGGAAGTGCCCTGTATCTTAGTGCTACTACTTGCAAGTTAGCAACTCATACACGGGCAGTTGGGCAGCTTTGACATGACAGGCAGCACAGGTTGTCCAGGTGCCATACCTGGTGTTGATGAGGCGTGCTGTCGCCTGGCACCCGCAAGCAGCTGCTGGGCAATCTCTCGCCCAAGCCTCACTTCTTCCTCCTGGTCATCTGCCAGGTCAGCCCACACCAACTGCTTGTATGTCTTTGGGTCAATGTAAGTCTGACTGCCAAGGCTCAGCAGGTGTGGCTGCTGGGATGTTGCTGAGCCTCTGTGCCAGCTTTGCTGCTGATAGATCGCATCTGAAGCCACTTGATGTAGCGTTGCAGGTGAGGAGATGCTGAGAGTTCTGTGTGGCAGCAGGTGTGTGGGGCTGCTGCCTGTGATAACCTTTAGATCAGCTCCTGGCGTGCTGCCACGCTCCGTGATGTCAGCACTGGCCAGCTCTGACAACTCTGTGCTGGCAAACCTAAACGACAGACTGCCGGTAGCTGAGCCTCGTGACATGCTGCCACCACTGGTGCGGCTTATTGGTGGATGCAGTGGCTGCTCAAAGCCCGAGGGCTCATGGAAGATAGAGTCCTCTTCTTCTGCTACAGCCCAAGGCAGAAGCGACTCTTCCATGTCTCCAGCTGCACTGTGCAGCCCAGCAGAAGCTATTGGGCCAGCATCCCCATTGTGCCTCGATCCCAGAGCTGCTAGGCTCTGCAAGGCCCCACCCTGGTAAACCCCTGAGAGCATGTCCTTGATGGATTTGATATCCAGGCGCTGAGGTTTGGGGCGGCCTCGTTGGTGCCATTCATCGCCAGCAAATACCCAAATCATGTACAATATATACAGCGTGATTGCCCAACCAACAAACCCACGAGATACCTGCAAGTCATACACAGGCATGTAAAACTTCTTGAGGGCAAGCAGATGGTGACTGTGTCTCAGCCTGCTCAACAAGTCGTTGTCCAGAGTAGCATCAGTGAAGGTGTAGCAAAGGGGCAATGATGATGCTCAGGACAGTTTAAACACTCTGGCAAGCAATGCAGCAGACCACTCAACCCTCTTACACCCACCTGCCCCAGAGCAAATGCCAGTAACACAGAGAAGATAGCCAGGCAGTACACGCCCACATCCCTGAGCATTGCTCCCCCACATTTGATACCACTGGGGCCAGCCAGGGCAACCAACTCAGCAGCAACAATGCACTGCATGAAAACAGTGGGGGGCATACGGCAACGGCTGTCACCTCAAGAAGTGAGCTAGACACTAAGAGATGACTATTGAATGTGCAATTCTTGTGCTTAGTGCAACAATGCAGTTCTAAATGCAATCATGTTCTGTAATTTTATTGTGGGGCGATAAAGCACCAACCACACAGTCTCGAGCCAGCTAGCAGTCACCCAAACAGCCACAACACTGTGATAGCGGCACCTGTGCACGGCGTCAGTGAGCCCAGACCTACCTGTACAAACATTGCTGCTCCTGTAAGTGCCCCAGCCGACAGCGTTATCTCACCACTGCTTATAGCGGCAATGTTTGCCGACAAGTCTGGGGCACCATTCCCCAGCGCAACGAATGTTACTGGAACAGGCAGACAGACAGTGCATGGTTGCATACGTCTCAAACATTTCAATTTAAGGACTGCCATAGGATGCTTAAGAGAGGTGAACTTGACATGCATGAAGACGTCTGCTGTTTGTGCTGTGTCACAGTTGCCATCAGCCCATGCTTACCTCCTTAAGGACTGCCATAGGATGCTTAAGAGAGGTGAACTTGACATGCATGAAGACGTCTGCTGTTTGTGCTGTGTCACAGTTGCCATCAGCCCATGCTTACCTCCTGCAAACCTGGGTCTCATTTTGGGAATTGCCTGTGAGACATGTGCCATGATGGGAGCTATGTAGAATTCTGCTGTGTCACCCAGCAAACAGAATGCCAGTGGAAGCAAACAGCAGACAAGACCCTGCAGCAGCGGCAGCAGTGCACCACTATTAAGAGGCGCCAGGCGATCTCTGCAGGACAACAACTCACTGCAGTAGACACATCAACAAGCAGTTGCCACCCTGGCAGCGTTGTTCATGAAGCAATGCTGTCAACTAACTACACGCAATCCATGTGCAGACACTGCACAGGTGAATATGCAGATGTGTCTAGTTGCAGTGGTGAAATCCAGCAGCATGTATCCCTGTCAACAGCTGCTGGCTACAGACCCTCTCCAGCACATGGCTGAAGCATGTGTTGCTGCTGCCGGCTGAAACTCGGAAGCATGCTCACCACATACATACATCGCAGTATGGCGTGTGCCTGTTCCACATGGCAGTAGTACCATTTGGCATAAGGTACAAGGCTTTCTGCAGTACAGTGGCAAAGTGCAACGGCAACATGACTGCCAGCTCACTGCTGCTTGGCTGTAGATGCACACATACTGCACAAGTTGATATGCATACGAGATGAAAAGGTGCGCCCTGAAGGATAGGGTGCATTCGTATTGTTGAGCTGGGATGATGGCTGCATCAAGAGAGTCCACCTGCATCTGCTTGAGAGATAGTGCTGTGATGCCCGTGCCTTCTGCGCATTGAGCACAAGCAACGCACCAGAAGAGCAGCTTTCCCTCACAAAGTTGCATTGCTGGTCACGCGGCACCTTATTTAAAGCGTCACAGGAGTATCCCTGCAATGAACGTTGACCAGGGCACAGGTGCCACGTGTTTGTAACAGCTCTGAGGCACCAGAAGAACCTTTGCATTGATCCCTACTTGGACATATACTTGATCACCGCTGTCGCTTCCTATTGCGGAACTTGGCTGCACGGAGCCCCAAATGCATAGGGCACACAGCAGTGCAGCAAGGGCACTCTTGCACATCCTCCTTGAAGGATCTATTCAGCAACGAGCAAGCAGACTGTGGACTTGTGCTTGCTCAATACATCATACAATATTTCATGACGGCAACTGCTCTGGTGTTGGACTTCAAACAGACATGTACTGGCCGATTTGTCGGTGTAACTGGTGCCTCTGAGGGGCAATGGCATCGTATTGGCACGAACATACATAATGCTGCATAATACTGTTTGCAGCCAAAATTATCAACACCAAAATCGGATGGCCTAGAGTACTAGAGGCCATCTCACAGGGTCATCAAGGGTCGCATGGGACGTTATATCCGTATCAGACCTGGACTCCTGCAGAGCGCGTCGACATGCTTGCATGCGGCGTTCGTATAATATTATGTGGCCTGAATCTGTGCGCTGTGGTCTGGAATGCCGATCAAGCACGGTTGCGTGAACTGCTGCTGCACTAATTACACATCCAGCAATTCAAAAACTGGTCATGGCTTTGGTCCTGTAAAATGGTGAATGCTGTACCTGGAGCACTTATTGAAACGTGGGTTAGTTGAGGCTGTGTAAAAGCGACAATGACAGTTGATCATGCATGCTGGCCGCTTTGTGCGTGCTCATCAGGTTCACATAAGCTGCATGTGACGGATATCGATGGTAACACTGCAATAGATGACCACCTGGTGGTCCGTGAGCACTCAGCAGTTGGCCTGTGTAATGTGCCTGCAGTGACATCCCCACCAAGGAGTATCTAGTCTGGCTGAGCAAGCAGCCACGTCAACAGAAGTAAGAGTATGAGCAATGCAGGCTCTGCCATGTGGCTTGCATGTAATCAGCGTGCGATATGACCTGTTGCAAAGTGATACAGACTTTGCACATCAGTTTCCTGGACAAATGAATGATGCTGCTGCCTGATGCATAGCACAGTGTGTTGGCAGGTACAGCAGACGAAAACTCTTCCTCATTGGCCCAGGACCAATGAGCTTTCCTCGTCTCACGTTTACGCGGCTGCTGTTGTCATTTACAGTCGGATCGGCATATTTGTGATCAAAGTCTTGGACGACACCCATCTCTTCATCAGAGAGGACGCAGTAGAGTTTGTCAAGCAAGCAGTGAAGGAGTTTAACAATAAAAACGTTTACACGCCACCTGCAGACCAGCAGTAGAACAGACAGCTGCACACCAGCCCAAAATAGTACTCAAGCGGTCCTCAAAGGAAGCAGATGGCAGCAGCACCAGTGCAGCTGCTGCAAGAGTTTCAGCAGGTATGTTTGGCTGTCATCAGAAGCGACTTGTTTCCTGATCATTGTAGTCATACAGTCCCTTGATATGCCCCTAGCCTGTTTTAGGCATATATGTGTTCTCTGACGAGGGACCTTAACCCTAACACCACGCACAGCACACAGTGTGTAGCAGCCTACTCAGAGACCCTACCATACAACACTGACGTCAAGGTGTCATTTCCACAGGTCCAGGCCCACAGGGCGGAGCTGTATGCCCAGTTTAATGCCGGGTTCAGGGACTTTCTTGCCACTGGTGGAGAGGCAGCCTTTGCCCGCCTGACCCAGCAGCTGACACCAGCCTTCAATGAAGTGTCAAAGCAGGTGGGCAGTGGGCACGGTTATCCTTCCAACATTAACAGGTGCAGGTGCAGCAGACGGGTGCACACACCGTGCTGTCGGAAACAGCCACACCAGTTATCCTGAACTTCTGCTAAGTGTTGGTAGTTCTGTTGGGTCGTGCGCAAGGTGACCACTCCTGCATGACATGGCTAGGTGCAGAATTAGGCGCCTGACAGATACATGCACCTGCAGGTGATGCAGATCGAGGCGTGTTTGAAGTCAGCGGCTGTGGGGCGTGCTGACCTGGCAAACCTGCTGCGCCGGGTTCAGGAGCTGGAGCGCAGCAAACTTCGACTCACCCTCAGCTGGTGAGCAGCAGACAGTGTCCTCTGTAGGCATCCACCTTTGCTAGGACCGCTGGTGCACGGCAGACATAATAGTCAGCAGCGGCAGCAAGAAGCAACTCAATTTGGCACATCCCATGTCATGTATCACATCTCGGGAGATCATCCCGCTGCTGGATGGGTTGCCAAATGCTGAACACCTGTGTTTTGATTGGGTGAATGAGCTTGCTGCAAGAATGGGTACTGCCATGTGACTTTGCTCCATTGCTGCAGGCAAGCCTTAAGAGCGGCTCATGCAGCTGGCCAGTTCAGCTGGCAAGCCGAGGCTGACAGGCCAACAATCAGGCATAGACACTCCCATGAGCAGCAGCAGCAACAGCAACACCTGCAGAGCATGCTACAACAACTGCAACTGGTGCAATCTTCGTCAGCAGATGCGGCAGGGCTGGGCTTGGATGCAAATAACAGGTTGGAACAGCAACAACAGAAGCTGGGCCAGGCAGATGGCTTTATGTCTGTCAAGCCAGGGTTTTATGAGCAGCAGCTGCAACAGGCAACAGCAGCAGCTGCTGCCGCAGCCCAGCAGCCCAGCCACCAGCAGCATGGGTGTTGTGGGCATGAACATGATCATGGGGAGCACGACCCCCTGGACTGCAGTGAACTTGAACCCACTGAAGCTGAGTATTCAGCAGCTGTGAAGGAGGCCTTACAGGAGTTGGATGCGTGTGTTGTGGGGATTAATGAGGTGCTTGAGGAGATCACATATGCAGTGCAGGAGCTCACAGAGGAGGCCGAAGACTGATTTGGGTCTTTTCGCATGTGTGTGGATCATCAGCAGTGGGCCTCTGATTGGAGCCTTGCAAGGAGGATGAGAACTGATAAATTACACTGTGAATGGGTACGGCCTGCACTGGTGATGAGTATGTGAGTATGCTGGTGTAAAAGAAATGGAGCCATGCTGGTGTCATAATCACAGCATGGTTATGTTATTAACTCTTGGAAAGTGATGCGGGTGGCAATGACGTGGCTGATCCGTCTGCCCTCGTCAGGAACCCAGTATCGTCGTAAGGTGGATGATGGTTGTTACATTCTCCGGTCCAAGGAGCCACAAATGCTGCAAACCACAAACACGTACATCTACAGATCCCCTGCTTTGTCCTGAAACATCTACTACTTGATGAAGACTACCACTCTAAGACTTAAAAAAAATGCCCACCAATGAGCGCATCTTTATTGCATTGTATAAGAAGGTTGCTCCTGGTATGGGTGAGCCACCTGATGGGTGACAATCATATGCCCTCACGGCAAGGTTGATTGTCACTTTTGTGAGTCATTGTGTAAACAGCACTCCATGTTGCACAACATACTCGCCTGATAACACCCTATGATACACAACACCCTATGCTGTGCAACTGATGGCACCATCACCAGATCTGCCCCGCAGTGTCTTACTCAACTGCTTATTAGCTGGTAAAGCCAAAGAAGAAAAAGAATGGCAGCCAGCGCGAACACCAGGACTGCAATAAGGGGCCACTGTTGCAGAACTGTCAAGCAGCAGTCCTACTAGCACATTTACAGATGCCAATGCCAGCATATTTATTGTGCAATAATCAGTTAACCATGTGTTTTGTCCGCCAGCCCTAGGGCAGCCATGCGTCGCTGCAGCTGCTGCTCCCTCTTACGCTCCCTGGCTGCTGTGAGTCTCTGCTGATATTTGGCCCAGCGCAAATCCCAGAACCTGATCCACACCGTTGCAGACTGGGCACTCAGCACACTTTGACGCTTCACACTCATCTCCTGCAGGAACGCACCAAACACGGATGCTGCTGATGCTCACTTGGATGACATTTGCTGATAGGGTGGTCATCTTGACCTGCACGAACTTTGATGTCATTGCTGATGCACATACAGGGGCTGATGCATCAGAGCAGGTAGTACTTGGAGGGCGATGGTGGCGCTGTGCTGTCATGCAGACAAGCAGCCCAGATGCCATCACTAACAGCTGACAGCCTGGCCAGGTACGTGACAGTGCTCACCTGGTCCCCCTGTTGCCAGGCCTCCCACCAATCAACAACAGCAGGGCCACACCAAAACTCCCTTCAATACGACATACACAGCAAGCACAACAGCACGTGTTGCAATAAACACCTCAGAGCACACTGTGAGCTGCCACAAGACATTAACGATTGGAGCAGACAAGTATGGCGAGGCAAAGGAGAAGGAACAACTCATCAAGCACAGCGTGAGTTTTGCAGTATGCTCAGTGATGTCGAGTATTCTGCGCTGGTGCAAAGAATGGGAAAGTGTGATGCACAGTGCAGAGATCGCAGCAAGCTCAAACAGTTTCCTCTCCAAAACCTCACCAGCAGTTGTGCGCAGGTCCCCTATCAAATCTGTTACAGAATCCAGCTGCTGAATGCTGCAAGTACAGGTATCTACTCCTGTTCAGCCACTCGTTGACAGTCAGATTGGCTGCTGCTAGGAACAGGGCACGAAATAGCAGGGAGCTGCTGATTACCAGGCCCGGCACCTGCAGCAATAAAGAGGCAGAAGGAACAGCAGAAACATCTGTCAGGGTTCCTGCATCCAACATCTTCCCGTATTGATTCAGCATGTCGTGGAGGGCGACGCGGAAGTGCAACAGGCAAGCAGTGGCTCACAGAACCTGTACCACAGAAGCCGCCATGTCAGCAGGACAAAGCAAACGAGACGCCAAGGGCACGGGTACAGGCCAACACAGGGGGAGTCCTTCACGAACACCAAAATGGTCTCTGCGACATGAATGCTGTGTCAGAGGGGCAATCAGGACAAAGAGAATCCAGGACCTCTTCCAGCAGAGCAGGGCATATTGCATCAGAGCACTGTCCCAGGTGTCAATTAAACCTGGCCTCCAACCAGTGGCCCTTTCACTGCTGATGACAGAAGCATTGCAGCTAAGCCGTTGCATTTCTCGAGCCGCTGGTTATCAAGCATTCCAGAGTGTGTCAGTGAGGCAGGGCCACCACATCACAGCTCAATGGACAGAGTGGCAAGGGCCAGCTGCCCAAACAACAGGTGCAAACAGACACTCCACACAGCAGGGAAAGGTACACCAATCCAAGAGCTGCAGTGCCATCCTGCATCAGACCCCACAACATGCCTGCAACCATTGCCAACCCTCCTGGCACTCATGCAGCTCATGCGTGCATTGTATTACCTGCCCTGGCGGCTCAGCCCCGTCCCCATTGAACTCATAAGCCGAAAACAATACTCTGACGCCTGAAAGCCTTGAAGACAGTAAACTTGCTGGCCGGCTTACCTGTAATAGGAGCAACAGCAGCAGCCCCTTGCTAGCATCAGCTGCCGTCCAGAGTGCTTGCGCACGAAGCCACCACATCTGCCGGCTGTTGCTGCCGGCAGCAAGCATCACTTGCAGCTCTGCTGCCCTGCTGTTGACTTGACTAGCAGCAGTGTGTGCAGCTGTTGTGCCTGGACCTTCAATGCCAGCTGCTGCTGCTTCCAGGTTCTCATTGCTGGGCTGAGAGCTGCCGCTGTCAGTTGTAGCGGCAGCAGCGCCAGCAAGAGTTGGCACTAGTCCAGGTACAGATGTAGGCACAGTGCCCGTGTTTGTGCTGTCAATCCCCCCTGACACAGTGTTGCTGATGACAATATTTGCAGAGTAGTCTGTACTGCCTGACACTGCTGCAGTGGTGCTGCCATCTGACACTGCTGCTACACTCTTCAGACCCATGCCAGCTGTACTGGACACCATGTGGCCCAGGCTGCTGCCGGCAGTACTGGCTGCTGCCAGTGCTGTTGTTGACATGGCATGTGTTGCCAACAAGTGCTCTGTTTGCTTGCCAAGATACTGCCAGTTATTGGTACCTGGCAGTCCAGAGAGAGACTGCTGTGTGGCTGTGATCTGTTGTGCATGCCGCTGCACCAACGTGTCGCATAGGAGCTGGGCAAAAGTGATCTGACCAATGAACAGAGTCATGAGAAATATTACAAAGGTCTTGTGATTTCTGGCACCCACACAGTTGCCAATCACGGGGCAGTGGTGGTCAAACCTCTCAACACAGCGCCTGCAGACATGGCCAGGGACAACATGAAGCAGGTGGATTGACTAGAATTTTCTCCCAACAACTCCTCTGCATCATCAGCACGGTACTGCAGTTGCAGTGTCAATGGATGCGCATGTGTTTCTGCAATTTTTGTTGCAGAGACAAAGGCATCATGCCCAGGCGGGGGTGCATCATCAGCGAACGTTCAGATCACTACGTGGACCTATCACTGCTGAAGCTGTCAAAAGAAATAGAAATGTGAAAGCAGGCAGGATTGCATTTCAAAGACATGCTTGAGCAGACAACACAGGTAGTTGCTGTTGCTTACTTGCATATAGGACAATGCTTGCTGCGCAGGTTTCTCTCAACACCGCACGTCCAGCAGCTGGTCAGGCTGCGGCCAGCCAGCTTGGGGCCTCCACTTGGTGGCTGCTGTTTGCCTGCTGGCCCTATACCACTGGCTGCTGCTGCTGCTGCTGCTGCTGGCAGCAACAGAGTGGATTCTGCACTTGACTGATGAGAGTCAAAGCCTGCAACTGACTGCTTGGCCACAGCTGCTGCCTGGCTGCCAGGCTTTGCAGTGCCAGCAGCAGCAGATGGACCATGGATATGGGTGGTTGCTGCGTACGCTGGCACGCTGCCAGCACACTGCCCCTCCTCTGCGCAACAGCATGGCACCAGCAACACCTTGGTACTTGACTGCCAGACCCTACTGATGACCACACCTTTCAATGAAGATCAGGGACCCCACCCATTCTTACAGAAGTATGCATGGGGATGTGTATGTTTCGTTTTTGGACGAGTCACAGCACGTTCATACTGGCTGATTGTCTCAGTTATTTCCAGCCTGTCTCACCTGCATCTGGTATGGTGCTGTAGCCAGGGTCTTGCAGGTGTGCTAGCAGGTGCAGTGCCAGTGTGCTCACACCACACACGAGCAGCAGCAGACACTGTGCTGCATGACCCAACCACATGGCTGGAAGAATGACCAGTAAAAATACACCTACAGGATTGACACAGGTACCGGACAGCCTCAGGTTGAGTAGCTGTTACAGGGTAGCTTGATGACAGGAGAACAAAACTGCCAACATGCTGTGCATCAACCTGCAATTGTATGAGCGCAATGCTGCTCACTGAGAGGTCCAGGCAACAGCAGGCCTGTCAGACACAGCCAACTCACCAAAGCACACGATCTCCAGTGATACAACCAACATGGGAGTGACTCTTGACAGCGACAGCTGCTTGGTTGGCACCCCTGCCCATCTGACTGCCATGATGTACATGCCTCCCCAGAAGCTCAACAGACCAACCAGCAGCAGCTGCCAGAGTGACAGCAGTCTGCTACTGGCCAGGAAGGCTGTGAGGGCCAGCCAGACTGGAGGGAAGAGCGCATCAGCATAGCTGCAGTAGGCCCGCCTGCAGTACAAGGCAAGAGCACACCACCACAGGTCACAAGGAGGGTGGGAGACAACGAGCAATCACACCACAAAAGCCCCAGGATAACTTCTGTCAAAGTGCCTACAAAAACATACATATCTTGCAGCAGCCCAAACAAATGGATAAGGGATCTAGCAGCGTAAAGATACTACATCAAGGGCACAAGTGCTCCAACAGCGCCGGTAAGTTGCAGAACCATGCCCAGTTGGCGTGAGTGAACAGTACCTGTAGAGCTCCAAGTAGTCGCCAGGGTACTCAGCAGCATCACTCGGGCGCCAAGAGCTGGGTGCTACATCCTCATAATAAGACCTGGGGCTCAGCATGGCTTTGACAGCTCCACTGCTGCTGAACGCTGCTGGAGGTGTGACAGCCTGGAGGCTGATGCTGCCCAGCCTGGCATCTGCACTGTTGGGTGGCCCATGAGACACTGGCAAGGCTGACTCCTGACGGCCATTGCTGGTCACACTGGTCCCTGCTTGCTGCTGTTGAGCAATAGCAACAGGGATGCCAGCCAACTGGGCGCCTTGGCTCAGCTCATGTGCCTGCTGCTGCTGCTGCTGCTGACGTACCTTGTTGACTGCTACTGATGTGATTGCAGGACGCTTGGCTGTCGCAGCCTTCCCAGAGAGGGTAGCAGCTGCTTGATGCCTGCTACTTTTGGCTGGAGCTTCCTTGCCTGCGCTGCCTGTGCTGCTGCTGCTACTAATTCTGGGTTTTACATCTTCTACTGCTGCTGCAGCACCCTCAGGTGCTTCCATTCTAGGGTCGGTGCTGAGCACAATACCGATGCAACCGCCAGGACCCCCACTGCTGCTGCTGCGTGCAAGAACAGCACTGTCAAAGCCATCCAGGTTGGTGCTGGAGCTCCTGTGCATCCCGCTGCCGGCTGACATGGCACCTGGCACAGCTGCAGGGCCGCCAATGCTGCCAGAGGTTGATGCGTCCAGGACATAACTGGCATCCGGGTCAACAGACCAGCTGAGCTCTGTTGATATCTTTGTTGGTGGGGTGATCTCAACAACCAGCTCCCCAGACCCCAGCCGGGTTATACCCAGAGGTGTGGAGCCACTGCCCAGGGGTATGGGGCTGGAGCTGTGGGGTCGCAAGATCCTGTGCCCCAGTGCAGATGAGGGCCGCCCGGCTGCTGGCCCTTCAGACGACACAGCTGGGTCACTGCCTGACAGAGGCCAGACAGATCTGCCAGAAACCTCCCTGGCATCTGCTGTACCATCCTCACTGCTGCTGCCGAGCTCACTCTGTCGCTGCTGTTGCTGCTGCCAGTCAGGGCTGAAAGGGGAAGCTGCAGGCCTGTTGAAACTGAGCAAAGGCTGCTGTGGGTTTGGCAAGCTGCATGTGTGCAGGCCTGCTGTCACTGTTGGTGTTGGTTGCAACGCTGACATGAGACCAATGGTAGCATGACTGCTGTAGAGTGGGCCATCTGCCTCGGCGCCCAGCATGTCAGGGAATGCTGCCAGCAGTTCTTCCATGGTACGGCTGCCATCCGACAGCCTTGCTTTGTGATGCTCTTCTAAAGCTGCCGCCTTGATGGCTCCTGCTGTTGTGGCTGGTCTTTCAGCAAGCGGGCTCTCAACTAATGTCTCCAAAATCCTGGGCGGCTGTTGCTGCTGATTCCAACGCTGTGGCACAGCCGGCCACGGTGCATTTGATAAATGCTGTGGCTGTTGCTGCTGCTGCCCTGCATTTGGCAGAACCCCTGCCGTGCCCAACATCTGGCTGCGGTGGTGCAGCTTGCTGAAACGCTGCTGCAATGCATCCCACATGTGCTGCTGCTGTGCAGAGACACCTTCATCATGTTGATCTGCTGCATCAGCATCAATTCGGCTGTGCAGTTCTTCCCCTCTGCTGCCTTGCAGCTGCTGCTGCTGCTGCTTCTGTTGCTGATGCCACTGCCAATCTACTGCTTTATTGTTGTGCTGCAGCTGCATTGCGTAGTTCTGAAGCTGCATCAGGGCCTTGCGAGGCAACTGCAGACTTGATGTTGATGTGCTGTCAGCATTTGGCTGCGTCATCACTTCCAATGCTTGCCGCATGGTTGCCGGGTCCAATAACTGTGCCAGCTCAGGGCTCGCTGCTGCTGCGTGCTGCAGGACCGGGTCTTTCTGGAAGACAGCAGCTAACTTCTCAGGCTGGTCAGCAACTTGATGGAATACAGGATGGCCCAGCAGTTGCTTCCTAAGCTGCAACAGACCAGTATCCTGCAGCAAGAATGAGTTCTCAAGCTGTCTTTATACTGCCATAACCCACCAGGCTGGGGATACAATCCGGACCGACAGGTTGTTCCAACTCAGTACAGCGACGTGACATGGCTTGCAAACCCCAGACTGCAGCACAGTGACATGGTATGGCCACACAGCAGGGGTGAAGTATTGTTGCAGACAAGGCTTGGCAACATCAGACGCTGGCACCACGCACTGCACGTGTTTCAACCTCCTGTATCTTATCTAGATCCGATATACCTGTATGACATCCGCATTGAGCTGATGCCGGCCCCGTTCTTGCCTTCGTCGTGGTGGGAGGTTTGGTCTGCTATCCATGGCCTTAGCTGTGCGCAGTAGCGTATTTCATCCTCTAGACTACCTTCTACAACGTTGGCTGCAGGCAGCGCAGAAGCGGCACGAACAGGGCCAACGGCTAAGGTCGAAAGGGCGATAAGCTGCCGATGTAGCTGCCCAGCGCAGAGCAAGCTACAGTTGCGACACACGTCCTTCAAAGTGTCCCGACACATACTCGTGTCCCTTTGACAGGGACGGTAAATGCGCACTGAACTGCCTGGGCGACTGCTGTACTTCCCCTCGCCGTCCACCCTCCTCAGGAGGAAGTACACCGCTAATTAGACATAGGGGATGATGTGTTGTTGCTCTCATCAAAACCGCATCAGCACAAACGTTGCATAATTGCTCTTAGAAAATGTCCGATACCATAGCCTGGTTCCGCCCGAACTGCCCGAAGGATGATTCTGCATCGATGCTGAATGGCTCAACACGCATAGGATGGGCACGATCTGCCTAGGTCCTGAAGGCTGGTGACAGAACTTGCTGAGCCCAAGAATCAATCCCAGTACTTAATCAAGCCATCCCAGCCGCAAGTCGCCACTTTGCTGCTCTCCATTGGATGCCATGCCACCCCAATACAGACTCCGTCGTGGGCCTTAATGGTGCGCACCACCTTGTAGGGCTGGGCCCACTCCCAGAAGAAGGCACGCCCTTCAGAGTCCCCTGCAACACCAAGTGCAGACTGTGACAGGTCTTCAGCAAAGGCGACTCACTGAGCTGCCCACATACAGCTCTGAAACGTTGAAAGGATGTGCTAGCAATATGGAGGACAGGTTTCAGACCTAAAACTCAGCAGCCAGCACCTGATGACAGCCTTGAAACCACAGTCAACGCACCTGACATGACATATTTGCCATCGGGGCTCCAATTAACTTGGCATGCATACCCTGCTGTGTTGTGGCCCTTGAAGGTCTTCTTGCGATTCTGTTTAAACTTGTCCTTTGTCATGTATGTCACAACCTGTGCAGTATTGAAGGTAGATTGATCAGGAACACTGGCAACGTCTAACAAGCCAGGACAGCAGATTGATGCGGCCCTGTGCTACTTGTCAAGCTATGGTCTTATTGCCCGCTGACATGTTGAGCTGCTGAATCATAGGACATAGACTTCGACTGTTGCATGGCGGCACTACAGCTGCCAGAAACTAGCTGTGCATGAGCAACAAAGGTCCAGGTGACGAACATCTGTACAAGTTTCTTGGAACCATGCTTTCTGACGGACGCAACATTGGCTAATCAAAGAATGACAGGCTCTTTGATATTGTTCATGACCTACTACACTATGGTAAACAGCAAGCAGAGAGAAGCACAAAACCAGCATGAATGAACAAGACACTCACCTGGTTGTCAAGTGACTGACAGAGGATTGCTGTGCCTGCTGGGTTGGGAGTTACTGATGGCATTGAGTGCATTGAAGGGTCAGCAATGTACTTGATCTGCACGGGAATCCCAAACTCCCACACTCGCAAGGACTTGTCATCGCTGCTGCTGACAAACCGCCGGTTGTCGTCAATGAAGGTCACTGTGTTTACTGCCCCAAGGTGGTAGTTGTACTCCTGCAGCAATGGCAGACATAGCAGGTGCAGTTGTGGGTATACTCAAGACGCCCGCCACGTATGGGGTGTGGTCCCTGCTGGTGATGCTGGTGAGGTAATCCACAGACGCATCTGATAACCCTCAAGAAGCGGAAGCTGCTAAAGCGTTGCTGACACACATTGGTTGATTCGAATGCAGTACATGTACTGTCAGCGCAGGGCGCACACTAAGGAGAGGACTTCACTTACAAATTACAGGTGAAGATGGAGCACTAGACACTGAGGATCATGAGCCCATGCACCTGCGGGCTCATCCAGTTGCATACGCTGAATCACCCACCTGTTCTACTTCCCCTGTATTGAGGTCAAACTGGTAGATCTTCTTGTCGCCACAGCCGGCCATCAGCACATTCTGTTTGTCATCCTCAGGATGGAATACACCACAGTAGTACAGCTTGCCAGTGTTGAGGGTGGTGATCACCTGCAACAGGACACCATGTATATCATGAACCAGGACAACGGTGGGACTGCATGGCAACTTGGGGCATCCTTCATCGTGCCTGTGTATTTTGCTGCTCACACAATGTGCATGACTGGCAAGCAAGCATTGAGCCAACTATCAGTCGCCTCTGCAAGGACAGACATCAGATTAGAGTGGGGACAGCGTTCAAGAAGGAGATTCACCAAAGGAGTAACGCCTGATCAAACACCCTAATTTACAAAACAGCCGCTCCCGAGCAACAACGTGCACATGTCACATCATCAACTTCTAGTACTGCAGCCCCTTCTAGTATGTCTGGCTCAATATGACGAAGCAAGCAATCAGTGAGCTGGCTCGCAAGACAAACCTGGCCGGTCTCTGTATCCCAGAGCCTGATGTTCTTGTCATACCCCACACTGACAAATTTGCGGCCGTCATTTGTGAAGTTGATGTCCTTGACGCCTTTGGAGTGACCCAGATAGGTGCGCATGCACTTGTAGCTGCCCAAAGCATCCCAAATCTTCACCTTGCCATCAAGGCCTGGGCAGAGGCCGTACAAGAACACTATTAGCAACAGCAATGTGTGTGGCTGCAGCTGTGTCTAGCTGGACCAACTTCTGTTTGCACATCTTGCCCGCAGCACCAAGCGACCCAGGACGTAGCTTTATACATGCACTACACAAAGCAGGCGGCAAGTTATGTATGTTCCACCAGCAGTAGTGCGTGCAATGTGTGCTATGCCTTTTTTCTCTAGGTAGATGCCCTTTCCAGCGATATCTGGACAAAGATTAAAGAACTGCTTGATGCTGGCCAGGCCCCCATGCCTCATGTAATCACTCACCAGCAGACAGCAGCAGCTGTCCCATGCCTGGGAAGAAACGTATGGCATTGACACCCTTGGAATGTCCACTCCAGCTGTGAATCCAGCGCTTTGGCAAGAAGCAGTTGTCGCTCTCTTTCTTCTTGTCACGAGGACGCTCCAACCAAGAACGACCCTGTAGACCCAACGAAGATGAGGAACCAAGAGCACTGGTGTTCACATCTGCAACTGCTGAGAGTGCGTGCTGGATTCTATCACTTTCGTACAGACAACCTGTAGGGAGCAGATACCCTTCATATGCGAGCACTGTGAACAGGACATGTCCAGCAGGTTGAGATGCTGCTGCTGCCTCACCTGGTAGTCCTTCTCCGCTTTGCCATGAAAGAAGCTGGTGGGGCCCCGGGCCTCAACATCTTCAGCTGCTGCTGCCTCTTTGTCAGCCTGCATCTTGGCAATGTACTCCTTCTGCTCCTCTGTGAGCTCAGCAAGCTGCAGCAGACATGACACAGAGGGCATGCCTGGGGTGCTGCAGAGAACAGTCAGCCCTCCTTGCAGCAGCATCTGCTTGAAAGGTTTCACCGCATTCACACACAAACAGCATAGTGCTCAGCCTGCTGCCACTGCCTCCTCACCTTGACCTCCTTATCAGCCCATGGAAGGCGGTTGGTGAGCGTGAATGGCTGCCCTGCTGCCAGCTGCACTTGAGCCTCTTCCTGCAACCGCTGCTTGCGCTCCTGCGCTGCTGCCTTCTCCTGCGCTGTCTTACGCCGCTTTGCTGCGTTGCCGTACACACTGCCTGCTGCTGCATCTACTGCACCTATCATGCCTTGCCCTTCTGGTGCTGCTGCGTAGCCATAACTGTGATATGTGTTATACTGCTCGTCAAAGGCAAAGGAATGAAGGTGTGTGTCTTCCACATGGCCGGCTCTGTGGTTTTTGAGCCCAGCTGCTAGACCATCTTTCTGGAACGGATGTGCAGGGCCTGCGTCGGATGATACGAGTAGTTGAGAGTCATTATGGCAAAGTGACTGGTCCACAGCAACCATCAGCACACCCACCCAGCCTCTATCAGTGCCACAGCTGGAGCACCATGATACCATAGCCATCGATGGCTACTGCCATTGCTGCGGAGCAAGCATGCTGCTCAAGGGCTTACCTACAACAGGCGCCGACATGTCCTTGTATGGAAGGTTGTACTGGACTGATCTCGCCTTTGGGTCTGCGACACACACATGGAAACAAAACTTGCAACAACATCTGCTGCTTTCACCAGCCTGATGCTGGCCATCGCTTTGTAAGACCAACTTCTGCAGCAACTTGAAGTACAAAGCGCAACGACCCTGCTGTGCAGTATATAGCTATGCTGGCTACGCAACGCTACATGCGTAGAGTGTCTGTGATTTGAGGCTGTCTGCAT
Source organism: Coelastrella sp. MACC-549 (assembly GCA_018290735.1). NCBI lineage: Eukaryota > Viridiplantae > Chlorophyta > Chlorophyceae > Sphaeropleales > Scenedesmaceae > Coelastrella > Coelastrella sp. MACC-549. Next base: position 50,980 of record JABEVS010000058.1, on the reverse strand, counting down.
GGCGTGGCTGATGAGACTCTATGGCTCTAATGACCTTGCATGACACCTCCTACGCAACAAAGTCCTGAAACTGATGGAAAGCGGCCCATGCCACAGCACTCCTCACCTAGATAGCGGCGAGTATCTGCTGCTGCAACTGCCCTATTCTCTTTGAGTGCAAGACCTGTTGTCTCCACCTGCATGCACAAAACAGGTGGTTTAGGTTCAAGGGCAGCTACAAATGCATGCAACACCATCTCACAAGTTTTTCAAGAGCAATTACAACGGCGAGCTGGCACTGGCACGACGGCGCCTCACCTGTGGTGCTGCATTTACTTCGCTTGGAAGGGACAGCTTATACAGGTCTGCATCTTCTTTTGGACCCACTGGCTTGTCCTCCAACTCATCGTCACTCCCCCTGTGACCATACTCAACAGATTGAATATTGAGTTGCCATCATCATCAGATGATGTGAAGGGTGGTGCTATATGGCATAACGGTGCACGTCTGCTGCCAGGAGTTGCATGACATAAGAGCAGGGAAGACGATTCAGGTAGCCGGTTGGCATCTGTTGGAGCATCCGACTAAAGTAACACACAACCTAGATGACATACCCGTAAGTTGTCAACAGATCCATCCACTACACGCCGCGAGCCCCGCTGGGTCTAATGGCTGGACACTGCTGCTGTGATAATACTGGAAGCATGCGCCTAAAGGCGCTTCCAACTTCTTGAGAGCAATATGATTATTCAGTAACAGGATAAAATGACTTCAGACGATCGTAGGTTGCAAACAGAATCGCCAACTCTGGCCCTTATGCACAATGTTGCCAAAGTCAAGCCCGGAGGGTGTTGATTGTTGTGATGAGCCCAAAATGTACAAATGCGCGTCACGGTGCGCATTCAGAAGGCCCCATGGCAGGTAACACTGTGTAACACAGTCCGAAAAAGAGGGGAGTGCGCCTGCCTCGCCAGCGATCGCCATTGCACTTGTGAAGGGCAAGATATTGCATTTAGACACTGTTCTACTGCCCTGTAGCCTGTAGTGTGGTCAAGTACTGGACAAGATACTCGCCAACTATGGAGCGGCAGACGATGAAAGAAAAGGCTCCAAAATGATATGATATTATTGAACACGCCATGAGAGCATCAACCTGCCCAGGACACAGCGTACATGCAGTGATGTGAAGCAGGTCAGACGACAACAGGCCATCTGGCTATTTTAAGGCATGGTAAGATGAAGTGCACGCTTCAATCAGTCCGCTTCTGCTGCGATGCTGGAAAACAGCAGATGCATGGCCGATGATGTGCTCGTGTCTCAGGATGCCGGCTTTGCTTGTATGCAGGACCTCTCCAGTAAGTATGAGATCAGACAGCAGATTGGCAAAGGCTCGTTTGGCAACGCGTTCTTGGTTACCAATAAGCAGGACAAGAAGGACTACGTGCTCAAGCGCGTACGGTTAGCAAAGCAGACCAAGTGGCAGCGCAGCTCTACACTGCAGGAGCGGGACCTTGTCACCACATTGCAACACCCTTTCATTGTACCCTGCATTGAAACATGGACAGTGCAGGGTCACACAGTCAATATGATCTACGGCTTCTGCGAGAAAGGCGATTTAGCATCATATCTTCAGAGAATTCAGAGGGCGGTAAGATGAGAGGCTTGCAACATTGGGCAGCAATGTCAGAATGTTCAGCACAATTGAGGCATGATGCGCCTCTTGGCAATGCTCAACAAGAGATGGTGGAAGACTGCAAATGGAAGCTGAAATATACTGGACTGTATAGCGTCACTGCTGCATCCTGTAGCGCGGCTGTGGTCAGGTGCCGGTCAACCTGAGCAAGAGCACCTTTCCTGTTGTGCAGACTTCTCAGGTTGATGAGGGTCAAATGGTCAAGTGGCTGTGCCAGTTGCTTCTGGCGCTTGACTACCTGCAGACCAATAAAGTGCTGCACAGGGATATCAAGACCTCCAACCTGATGCTCACCTGTGACATGGATATCCAGATTGGCGACTTCGGGTTGGCAACTCGGATGCAGGATGCTGGTGAGTTCTGAGCAGGTTGCGCACGTACAATGACAGTTGTTCAGAGCAACGGATTGCAGACAAGTTTGATGCACAAAGCGATGCCAAAGCCTGCAGTTGTGTGTGCAGTTTAAGTACACACCTAAATATGGTCTTTGCCCTGCGTTGATCTGCTGGCCCTGCTGGCAGGGGAGGGCATTAAACCACAAGACACCAATTTGGTTGGCACCCCTCACTATATGTCCCCCGAGCTGCTCAGCTGCAAGGATTATGGCTTCAAGACGGATGTCTGGTGAGCTATCATACAAATTGCTTATTCCTGTACAATGTAGTGAGCCTGCAAGCAGCGCTTGTGATATGTCATGGACCTGGTGTAACTTTCAGATGCCATGCTGTGGCATTGCATCTACTGCTGTCTATTGCAGGTCACTTGGCTGCGTGTTTTATGAGCTGACAGCACAGAGGCCCACATTCAACGCTTTCAACATTCATGGCCTTGTCAGCAAGATCAAGAAGAACAAGCTAGCTCCACTGCCAGACTGGTACAGCAATGAATGGAGGGAGGTTGTTGGAATGTGAGGGCCAGCACAGCAAGATGAGACTTGCGCTTCATAGCGGCATATGCAGGAACCAGTCAGCAGCAGTTCATGGCTGTCCTCTGGGCAAGCAAGCTGGTGCTCTGTGATGTGGCCAGAGTTCTGTGCACCATGTCTCCCTGACCAGCTTCCTCAAAACACACAACTTTTTGTACATGCAGAATGCTCAACAAAGATCCTGACAAGCGGCCTTCTGTACAAGAGCTCCTGGCTCTGCCATGTTTGAGGCCAGGTGTGCTGCAGGCGCGCAAACGTGCACAGCAGCTCATGCCTGCTGTGGAGCTGCCGCCCCTCCTGGAGCCAACGCCCTTTGTTGTCAGGCGGACGCTCAGCAGGGGCCAGGGCCAGGATGGTGACTCTGATGCCTCAACTACTGATGCAGAAGCTGTGGCTTCAGATGCCCTGGATGCCTTGCCAGCTGGCAGAGGGGATGGAGTGACAGACAGCAGCAACAACAGCACCTGGGCAGCTTCAGCACTGGCAACCCATGCCTTGGTTGAAAGCGAGTTGTCAGAGGTCTGGAGGGTCAGTAGCCTGCAAAGAAACAGCAGCATGCATACACTCCAGCAGCAACAGCGATTGCAGCAGCCTTTTGAGAAAACCCCCGTCCAGCAGCTTGATAACCGATCAGATCAGCGAGGCCAACTGCAGCAGCAGTCTTTGGGGTCCAGCAGGGACGTGCAGTTGGTGGATAATGGCAGCAGGTACAGTGACAGCAGCCGTGCCAGCAGCTCTAGCCCTGGCAGCTTGAAGCAGCAACTGGCAACAAGGAACGGTGCTGACAGAGGGATCCAAGTAGTTTGCCAGCCAGGCATAAAATCCACTCAGGCTGAGCGGGTGGCTGCAGCCATAGCAGCAGCTAGAAGTAGAGCAGCAGCAATATCAGCAGACCAGGCACCTTTGGGCACTGCAGTATCCCCTTTGGGCCCAGCCACAGATGCTAGGTGCATGAGCCTTGCCGACACCAGCAAAGATGGCAGCACAAGAAGCAGTAGCAGAGATGGTGGCAGCAGCAGCACCAACAGCAAAGCTGCATCCACTCCAAAACAGGCCCAGCAGGAGGCTGCGGCTGCTTTCTCTGCAAGATTGGCATTGTACAAAGAGGCAAAAGCAACAGCTTTGGGTGGACAGAAAATCAGCTCCAGAGCGAACTCAACAAGAGGTATAACAAAGAGCAGTCCTCGTCCTGCATGGAACAGTCCAGCTGTGGCTGGCGTCGCTCGCCAGCGACCCAGCAGTGGCCGTGCAGCTGGGTCAGCTAGTACCATCAAGGCAGCAGCTCCTGCAGTTGCTGCCAGTGCCAAGGTCACCGATGCTGTTCCAAGGAATAAACCTGGGATGCCAACACCTCAGCACAGTGGTGTTCACATGACTAGTGGAAAGTATCTGCAGAAACTTGAGGACAAGCAGCAGCAACAGTGCCCAGCAGCTGAAGCTGCAGATGTTGTACAGCACCTGCTGTCAAAGTCGCAGCAACTCAGTTCCAGGGTCGTCGAGCTGCAACAAGGGGTGCAGCCAGAGAGGTTGACCGACACAGCGCAAACTGAGCACTCCCATGCAGCAGGCACAAGCTCCCTTGCGCAGAAGCCACAGCAGGCAGGAGAGGGTAGCGATGGCACTGGTACTGGCTCTGACAGTGAAACCGGGGATTGTGAGTCCGCTGTGAAGCAGCTGCGGTTTGACAGCACATCTCCAGGGCACAGCAGCAGAGCATCAGGAATGCCTGCACTTGGCACACTTGCAGCTGCAACTGGACCTGCCTCCGATCCAGGCATCCCTGCTTCAGCAGTGCCGGATATGTTTGCTGCAGTCACAGCAGCAGGAGGCTTACCAGGGGCGCAGTACACCAGGAGGGGTGATATAGGTGTTGCCCCTGTTGGGGATGACAGCCCTGTGCTGCGGGGAAGCGTGGTAGCGAACACATCTGTGATTGATACTGATCAAGCAGCAGAGCTTCAGCAGGAAATTCAGCAGCCACCACCAGACTATAATGCACACAGCAGGACTGCCAGCCAAGCAGACAGTAGCAACATCTTACACTGCAGCATGTGCCATGGTGGTTTGTGTGAGGACATTGACAGTCGATCTGGTGTGGCTGCCGGCAACACAGTGTCTTCCAGCGCAGCAAGTACTCTCGAACGACAGAGGTTGGAGTTGCTGGAGTCAGTGTTGTTGATTGTTGGAGGATTGTACAGCACAGGGTATGTTGCATATGTGATTATTTGTGATCGGCTCTGCGTAGTAGACAGAAGTACCCTTGCAGCTTCATTGTAGCATCATGCAAGCAAGACTTTTGCATGTTATTGCACGTAACGTGCCAACGTGCCATGGACACTCTGACACCTACTTGCCCCCCCTCAATCCACCAAGCGCAGTATGTGTGGCATCAAAACTACATTTGTGCTGCTTCTTCCTCAGGCGCTGGCAAGAGATCGGCAATGTACTTGCCTCAGCAGATCTGCTGCCAGACAGCATGCAGGCCACCATCTGCAGAGCAGCACTCCAAGGAGCTCCAACCTGCCAGGCACCTGGGCCAGCAGAGTGCAGCTCCTGCAACAACAGCAGTAGCAGCTGTTTGCAAAGCCACAAGCAGAGTGACGATGCCAAGGAGAATCCTTCTCAGCAGCAGTCAGCACTCAAGCTTGGAGACAACGTGGTGCTTGGGAGGAGCAAAAGAGTGAAAGGAAAGATTAGGTAAGCTACTTTGAGACTGCACAGCAGCTGCAGCTGAGTGGCAGCTGGCAGTAGAATGATGCCGGCCTGTTTCTGTCTACCAGAAGGAGCTACAGTAACAGCAGCCCTGCAGTGTTCTGCTGCTGACAGCCACGTTATTGCCAGGCTGTTGCTGACGTTGCAACCGGTTTGCCAAGAGACTGTATATGACTGTCTGCATGCCCTGCGATGCATGACAGAAACGAGAGTCGCCTGGTGTCAGCAGCACCCAGACTGCTTCATATCATGAAGTTCATACTGTCTGCTCAATGCTTGCAGGTATATTGGACCCGTAGCTTGGGACCTGTCTGGAGAAATCTGGGTAGGCATGGAGCTGGAGACACCTTGTGGCATGAATGGCACACAAAAAGGGATCACCTACTTCAACTGCCCACCAAAGTGCGCAACTTTCCACAGGGCCAGCCAGCTCAGCTCATACTACGGGGCAGCTTGATCGCCTGCAAGGGGCTGAAAGATCTGCACAAAAGCCGCATTTGCATATGTGACATATGTGAGTGTAAGGCAGCAGGTGCTCTGTCCTGGCTTGACTTCATCTCTTTAGATGGCGCCATGGGCCACAGCACGTACTCAGTAGCCTTTCCACTGAAATCAGTGACTTGGCCAGGCCGATGTACGCCCGGGAAAGGGAATGGGTTACATTTCAAAGGTACAAGCAGAACACGGCCGGCAACCGCTCAATTCCTTGCGAGCCGTGTTGTGCGATGGTCGCTGCCAGATACGGAGGAAGCCGTTTGCTGCGGCAATCAACCGCAGAGTGGTAGTAAGTCCTCGGAAAGGTTTGTAATGTTTTGTTGTACAAGATTCTGCAGGAGTGCCAGCGCAAAGTGCTCTTCAGTGGCGGGACTTGCAACAACAATATCACAGAGGTACTGCAAAGATGCGGTACAGCCACAGTAACTTGTGGAGTTCAGCGCGTAGACCTTGCAACAACCTGCTCACCAGCCGTACACACTACAAACATGACAGAACGCACTCAGCAGGTTTCAACGCACATGCTCGGCAGATGATCGCATTTTGAACGCTCAAAGCGGGCCTTTCTGCTATGTAAGACAATCATAAGCCACTTGTGTGCTCTCAAGGTTGGCACATACGCTATACTGCCAACTGCATTTGCAGCAGTACGGTAAGGAGCGTAATGGACATTGGCAGCGAGCCATGCACCCCCCTGTCAGGTTACCACCCAAAATTGATCAAAAAAAGACCAAAAGTCAACCCAGAACAGGGGGAGGACAAAGCCACAGCGCCCTCAGGCAGAAGTGTTGGGGTTACTTACTTTTCAGCGACAGCACAGCAGCCCAAAGCGCCCTTGCAAGGTAACCTGGGCAGGGGACTTGCAACCTGCTATGCCAACTGTTGGAAGGTCATTTTAATGTATGTTTTGTGTTGCAGAGTGCCCTCATGCCAATGACGAGGGCATACACAATGCGTTCTCACCCACCGCTGTGGGTGGGATCCGCTCTCTACCTGATGCACTTTCTCCTGATTACAGGCAGCAGCTGTTCATGCAGTTGATACAAAAGGGTAAGCAGGTGGCTTGAACCTGGATGTGCAAAGGCAGTCTGTAGCTGCAGCAGCTCAAAGCAGGTGGTTATGCCCCCTCACACCACTGCTGGGAAGTGCCGTCAGGCGTTCGGGGATTCATAGCAGTTCAGCGGCATCTGAAACTCTGCGAGCCTTTCGTGCAGATATGTCTTGATAAATGTGTGTAAGGACATCATTATGGCAGGTGCTGATGCATTGACCTCTCGATTGTTTGGCAATTTCACCTGCAGAACGGCAACGGCAGAGTTGCCTGCATCAGCAGCGCCTGCAAAGCCACAGTGCAGCTTCGACATCTTGCCAGCCTGAAGCAGCACACGGCCTAGTACAATACAAGCAAGCATCACGCAGTTGTTCAGCATCAGCAGGCAGCATCAAGGCACCACACCGCTACAGCCCTATGCAAGGAGTAAGTCACTGTGTACATCGCTGCCCAGACAGCAGCAACATGGCTGTGATCAACCAGCAGTGCCATACATACTCTGCACCAGGGTCAAGTGAAGTAGTGCACTAACATGTAGAACAGCTGTGAAACAAGGTCGCAGGGCAGTGAAGACATTGTGAAGGCCCTCTTAAAGCGCAGCAGCTATAAATAGGCAAGTATGCATTTCAAACACAGTACTGAAAGCAGCCGCCTTCGTGTCAACACTTGCTGCAGTACTTCTCCACATACAACCACATAACCTCAGAGTACGACCGTCAAAGTCTCTTAGACAGGTTTGCCAAGCTGAATTCAAGATTCCTTGAGGTATGCAATATCAGCAGCAATATGCCAGGGGTTGCATCAGCAGCACTGCACGGTCTCATCCCAGCCAGGCAAGGCAAGGTTGTAGCAGCCACCACACAAGCACAACCCTTGTCCTTGGCTGTGGTGGAACACAAAGTGTTTGAGTGAGGCTCAATAAAGCTCACGTATTGTATGCAATAGCTGCACACATAGGCTCTGAACAAGACTGCACCAGCCACAGGATGCTTCAAAGGCAGAGGCATCACTGTGCAACTGCTTGCATATCTGCTGCCTGATTGCTTCAGGTTGCTCCAGAGGCTTTTGTTGTCCGAGGTTGCCCATTGCCTGCACCACACACCCCAACGTTTGCTGACTTTGCATACAATGCATCACCATACCAGGTGCAGTTGACAGCCCACTTCTTTGCAATGAAGCACCGTGGTTGTAGCTCACATGTTGTATGGCACCTCACCCTACAATATGCATACCTGCCTCCCAGAGGAGACATACTTGATGCAAAAGTGCTCCAGGTGCTGCCTGTACTTCATGCATTTGCTGCACAATTTGGCAAAATGTTCCTGCATTTGCATACCTGCTATTGCCCTTTCTCTTGGCAGCAGGTAGCATAGCCAGTCCCCATAAATCCGCTATGCTGCCTCACACTCCTCAGCTGCTTGCCTGCTGCACTCTGTATCCAGGAGGTTGACTACCTAGGGCGGCCAGCAGTAGATCACCAGGAACAGCAGCAGCTGCTGGTCCATGGTGCATTTGTACCAGCAGGTCGCAGTAGCAGTCCTGTTCTGGCACTCAAGGGAAGAGTTGGCGAGTTGGTGGCATTAATGGAAAAGCAGATAGCAAAGGACTGGCCAAAGAGCTTCCTCAAGGCACGGACAAATCACACTGGTACTCAACTATAACATGTCAGAAAAATGCAGCCTTTGTTTTCTGATCAACCTGGTGCATGCTCAATACCTAGGCATGTTGCTCATACTCTGCCAGAACCAGTCGAAGTGGCTTTGTCAGCCAGGTGAACTGGCTGTGTCAGGAGTGACCATGGGTTTGTCAGGGACATCCAGCTGCATGTAACAAGCATGCTAGTGGTTGTGCTGCTGACAGGTGTTTGTCGACCATGAGGGTGCTGTAGTTGTCAGCTTTGATGCCATTGCTGCAGCACATGAAGGTGACCTGGCCGCCTATATGAACCAGCAGGCGAGACAGGGCCAGCTCATAGTGGAGCTCAGGTGAGAACAGCTCTTCTTGATTTTATTGCAGTGTCATCTCCAGCAATCTGCCAATCAGTAACAGCAGCGGCTGGTGGCCAGCTAGAACAGTTCTAGAGGTCAAAACCTGAGAGGTCTAGCCCAAACTCTTTGCTGTTAGGTCACCACTAGGAGCCCTTGCAGGACTGTGCACTGGAACCCTGACTGCTGTGAGCCTCGTAATCTGTCATACTGCATCTAAATAAAATTTGCATTGACTCCTATGAGCCAAGCACGCACATGCTGCAGGTTGACCAAGGATCCCTGGCGCTGGGGTGTGGTTGAGGGGGGGAGTGCCTGTGTGTTCTATGTGCTCCAGCCCCCCTGGTGCAACAGCAGACCAGACATACCTGAGGAGCTGCAGGGCAGATGCCAGGAGGGAAGGCCAAGCAGCCTGAGACATGTGCCACCAGCTTCACGTGAGTCAGTCGTTGACACACACTGGGCAGCAGGGGCAGCCAAGGCAGGCACAAGCATCATACCAGGGTGGCGCCCCCAACGCATGTTAGCGCGTTTGCCACAGCATCTCAACTTGCTGCATGGCTAAATTCCTTTTACACACTGTGGCATTCGTCACATAGCTTGTAGCATACACATTCATGCCATGCACGGTGCTTTCTGTGAACCTGCACTGCCATACATCAACATTCTATGACCTAGACAGGCACATTTTCCACTCACTGATTTGTTGCCTCTTTCCCACAGTTGCTGTCTACACCAGGTGAAAGCAGGTAACAGTGACTGCCACCTGCCAACGGTAGCCTCTAGTTCAGCAGGCATGGTTGCGCATGACATGCAGACAGAGCAGCTACAGGTGACTTCAAGTCGCCTGCAACAGTCGCGCTGCAGTGCGTGACCCACAGCAATGATATTGATGACCATTCGATGATCATGCATATTTGGAGATGCGACCCTGAGGGCCAACATGCTGCGCAGATTGTGGCACACTGCTCAGCAACTGCCACGGTGGCAGATATGCTAGTCCATGATGCAAGGACCGCAGGTGTGCTTCAGTTGGCTGGGACTAGCTGTGACAGTGTTGATGGCATGATAATTGAGTTTAGGTGGGTTTGAAAAGTATCTGACAAAGAAAATTGGACTGTCCGGTGACATGCACCACCACTGAGAATCCACTCATCTTGGATTATGACGGTTGCGCTCGCCAAGGGTGGCACCCTGCAAAACCTGTGGCGGCTCGCCTGCCGGGCAGTGGGGCAATGCACAACTGCCGTGCAACTACAGTATTCCTGGTAACAAAGCCCAAGCTGAAGACGAACGCACGCTCACAACAAAGGCACCATTGGTGCTCAGAAGGAGCTGAATGCATGAGCTTCTGCCAAACCAATCACGCAAACCGATCATCATGATAACATATGTGTGCGCATGTGTGCACATTCTGTTCAAATAGATTCTTCCCAGCCTGCATGACTCTAAAGACATCACTGCCAACATACAACTGCCAATTGTTTCCCACGACTGACAGGATGATGTATGACTACCAGTACTATCATAGAACGCTACGGTAGCTACTGGTACATAGTATAGTAGTAGTACGTCCACAACTGGCCATGGCTGAAATGCCTTACCAACTGCTACACATGTTGCCCGGCAGAGTCCGGGACTCTCAGCCTCAGTTGGCTGAGAGTTTTAGCGACATATGTAACATGTGTAGCAGTTGGTACGGGACTTTGACATTAGTACATCTGCCAATTCTGCAGAAGGCTCTTGGCCAGCCAATTGGCAAAGTTGCAAGTATTTTGTCTTGCCACCCTGACTCAGCAACTAACCAACTCTGCCAAGTCAACACCCACAATTCAGTGTCATGATGTTTGTCCCTAAAATCATGGACTGTTAAGTGTATGTCCAGCCAGCGGCCTCAATCAAAACCGACTCCATGCTGATGATGCACCTCGATGCAGTGTGCCCAAGCAGTTTATATAACTGTAGGCCTAGGAACCATCCCTAGCATAATGCTCTGCTGCCCCTCCACGAGCTGCACAAAGAAAATATTGGGCATATAGGTATTGCTGGTCATATCAAGCACACCAGCACACTCCTTGCCACAGTGGCCCGCCACGAGCACAGACCATCATGAAGCAGCAGATGAAGTATCCTTCACAGGCAGGAACAGCAAACCATGGTCAATGACACCCCTCCATACCATCACAATGCCGTGCATATACTGCTGCAAGCCACCCACTTGCTCCCATCCTAGGCAGAACTGCAATTCATCCGGGGCATAACCCATTCAAGGCTCAGTCAATTCACCTGTCCACAGTATTGCAGAGACCATCAGTTGATGGTGATGAACTGCAGTTCATCCCAGGGATGCCTGACGCACCAATGTTGCTGGAGTGCATATTTGCAGAACCTATGCTTGCAGCCACGCTAGAAATCTGAATATCAGCAGCAGTGTGTGGCCAATACAGGAAGTTTGCACTGTGACAAGAGGATCAACCAATCGGCCTCCTAACCAAACAGACTGAATAAACCTGGCATTTGATCCTGTGGCTGTGGCTGCTGCTGAGGCTGTGGCTGCTGCTGCTGCTGTTGCCGCTGGGGTGCTGCTTTAGTAAGCCTGTTGATAACAGACTCATCAACTTCCTCAACAACAATCCCATTAGGGTCAGCAGTACTGCTGATCGGGGCTTTTTCTTGCTTAGGTGCACTTTTTGTAGCCCCACCCTGTTGTGATTTGGGCTGCTGCTTAGTGCCACTGGCACCCGCTGCTGAAGGCTTGGATGATTGGTCCGTGCTTTGGAACTTCAGGTTGCTGGTACTGGCTGGTGCCTGGCTCTGAGGTCTGCATGAATAAAACCATTTATCTTTCCTCACACAAGCATACCCATTGGGGCAAGCGGCCCAGGCCTTGTCTGCACAAGTTCCACTCTTGCACTTGCTGCCGCCGCACTGCTCCCATGCCTTGACAGTTGGGACATTTGAGGTGGCCTGTTGCTGCTGCTGACCTTTCGATGCTGGAGACCCAGCTGCTGCACTTGGTTGGCACTGCCTGCAGGTGATGCAAGCAGAGGAGGCATTAATTGTGTGTTGGTGGGGCTGACTACAATGCATATGTATGCAGCAACTATCCTTTCCAAGCAGACTCGGATGCTCAAAACAAGGCCCATATGCTGCACCCAAGGAAAAGAATATCACCTCTCACAAGACAGATACATAGAGAGATGACTTGTCGCTGGTCCCATGTTGCTGCAATCTTGACAGCCTTTGCTACCAGCTGCAGCCGTGCTGAGTGGCCCAGACAATGGACAGGTTACCACTATGCATTGTCTTCACAGCTCATTTGCAGGGACATAAATCCCGTATGCAGCACCAGAATCGACGGCAAGGACAACCACAAGAGGAATCCTGTAGTAGCTGCACAGCAGCTTGCTGCTCACCAGTAGTTCTTGTTACTGCGCTGACACGCATAACCTTGAGGGCATTGGTAGCTGGTCCAAGCGCTGTCACTGCAGCCGCCAGAAGCTGGGCACCCTCTTTGACCTCCACACTGCTGCCAGGCCTTCAACTGCTGCACCTGTGACTGCAGGACACGGGTAGCTGCTTCCACATCAGGGGCCGAGAAGTACAGTAGCAGGAAGGAGAGCAACAGGGCAGCCTCTTTTGCCATCTGATGTCAGAAGAGCACCAGAAGCTCTTTGACGATCGGGCTGTGTGCTGTATCGCTGGGTGACACACTGGTACGACTGGGCTGCTCAGGAAGCCTTCTTAATGAACAGTGACCTACAAACACAGGATCATAGCAATGATTTATATGCGCAAGCGTCAGATCAAGGCTCAGTTAGCAGCCTGCAGTGCTAGTTGCTCGTGGTGACACAGCACAATGCGACGATGCTCATCGTGTACCACTCAGTAGATAAGCGTCTATTGAAAAAATGACTCTATACTGCGTACAGAGCTGAACCCACCCCGCAGATTACGCTAAAGAATCACAGCGCATTGGCTGGCAAGCAGGATTGACTGGCCAGAAGCTAGTACCATGATCGCTGAGTCAATATAGACCGGCTGATGAGTTCCATGGAAGGGTGGAGCCGCCCGCAAGACGCCAGGAGACCAGGGTCCCGTTCAATCAGCTGGTGACAAATAACAGGAAACGTCGCCAGCTCAATATCATTCCACCCGATGAGATCATTATAACAATTACCAAGTGTGTGGGGTAATATGACAGGCCTCTGGCCACCTAGGCACGTTGGATCGGGCTGCACTGTACAGCAGTGGGTTCACGTAGGCTGCATGCGCTTCACACGATACACTGTGTGCTTCTTGAACGTCTGCAGTCAAAGGCGCACACAAAGCGAGTGCAATCAAGCCTTGTGCTGACGGCGATACTATGAAGGGCCTGTGTCGGGTGATACTGAAGTTCTTCAACAGGAAGGGTCGAATGAGCGCCATACACTGGCAGTTGCCTCCATAATAGATGAGATGTTACGGCAATCAGTTTTGTGGCATGCTAAACAGTGGGGACATTGCACCCAACTTTACAGGCCTGCCTAGATTCCCAGTGCCCAGCATACGAGCACACGATGCAACAGGTTGGTCATGAGATCACTGCAACAAAGTACGTCATTGTGTACTATTCATCATCTTAATGAGTAGGCATATGCCAGCTGGCCTCAGCAATCAACAAGAACAACTACTCACACTTCACAGAGATGAATGATTATTATTTATAGCCAGCCACGTAGAAGAAATTGAGCCATGCAGCAAGTTGAAATGCTCTGTGGCATGATCAATCTGACTGCATCATCACACACTGTAGACGCTCTACTTGGCTGGCTACATGCTTTCCACTACAGTCTTGCACCCCAACATACAACTTGCTTCATTTACATCAACACTGCAGCTGCGATGCACTGCCACAGGAGAAGTGGTGTCAACAGCAAACCAAGCCATAGGGCTGCAAGAAACAAAAGAACAGCAGAATCGTTCTCCAGCCATGCGGCCTGAGCAACAAATATGCAGTCTTGCATGGTTGCCAGGTGCCTGTCAACCATCATTGCCAACACGAATTTGTGTGTCTGATGCATATATTTGCACTGTGCGTGTCAGCTGAATGAAGTACAGCGGGTCAGAAAACACTGTGCCCAATAACAGTATTGCAAGTAGGAACAGAGGAACTACTTTGGAAATAGATACAGCAATGCTTGCTATGCTTTATGCAGCATTCCAGGTAACACGATTGATCCCCCTCCATCTCAATCAGCTCTGCCCATATGATAGAATAATATCCTGAACCTGGATGTATCACACAATTTCATGTGGGTTGCCTCAAGCTCACCCCTACTGCTTTTTCTGTGAGCCCGTGAAGCAGTCCCGCAACCCCAGCCACTTCATGCCCCTCTTGCCGGCACTAGCTGGTGACCTGAGGTTTACCGACAGATGGCGGCGGACCCAGCCATTAAGACCCTTCTGGGGTTTGGGGGGCTTGAAGTGGGGTTCTGCCTCGGCAACTGCCCTCGTGAGTTCATCTATGTCCAGATCTTCTTGCTGTTGTGCAGCTTCAGAGAGGACTGGTCTGCCGGACATCTTGCCACGACCTACATGTGGGACCAACAACAGAGAATTCACATGAGTGGGCCCCCTTGGCAACTTGCCGGAATTGTCGGTGCCTGTGATGGGTTGGTTGGTCGGCTGCTTGATGTGATTGGATCGTGCTTGTTGCTGCCAGATGTTGCTTGTATGCATTTCCACCTGGACTTCCATCACAATGTGGCCCATCATCATTCATGCAGGATGAAGGTTCACAAGCAGCTGTATTAACTTGTGAACTTCTGTCCACCATAAACAAGATCTGCGAATGCCTGATTCACCTCTCTCCTGACAGTGTTCTCTTTCGCCCCACCTGGTATGATGGCCAACAGTTCCAACTCATACTCCTTTTTGTTGTCTTGATCACCGCCACCGCCAGCAACGGCATCAACACCAGCAGCATCACTGGGGGCTGCTGCTGCAGCAGCACGACTTCCACCAGCATCAGTGCTGCAGGCCTCAACAGCTGAAGCCTGAACCCCATGGTCTCTTGACTGCCTGAAGCTCCCATAATCTCCACTGTATCGCATCTTCCTGTCAACACTGGGCCTGTCGCTTTTTTGATGAGGATCTTCAAAATCAGTTGCAGCTGCTGTTGCTGCAGTTGAAGCCAACCCCTCTTCTGCCACAGCCACCATCACAGTGCTGTCATTGGTGCTGCATGTTCGGCCAGGTATCCAGGTCTTGAAGGATGGTGCCCCACTACGAGCTCCTGATTGATGTCCAGCAGCCCCATCACTGCTGCCGCTGCTGACCCGGACAAATTGAGTGCCTGACAGCACACCCGGGCCTGCAGGAACGGCGGCAGCTGCAGCAGCAGCAGCCTGAGCGTGTCCTGCAGGAGTTGCCTGCCACTCTCCTGATCCTCTGCTGGCTCCAGTAGCACCTCGCTTGGCTGAGACCATGGATGAGATGTTGCTGGAGCCCTCCACTCGATTCAATGCAGTCTCAAAGCTTAGCCTTGGCCGCTGCTGATGCTGCTGCTGCTCCAGCTTTCTGGCAGCAGCCTGTAAAACCTGATCAGGTGTCTGGTATGCAGTCGGGACTTGGGACCCTGGTTTTCCCCCTGGACCTTCCCTTACTGTCGCTGATTGCGCTGCCTCAGACAGACCAGTATCTCTCCATCCCTGTTGCTCCTGCTGAGACTGCACCAGCAGGGGCTGACCAACTGTGGCCCCTGTAGGGCCCAGCAGACTACTTCGGCTAAACCCTACTACACCACCTGTGCCTTGAAGCAGAGCTAAGGCATGAGGAGGCTCCTTGCTGTGAGATGTGACAACTCTCTCCCCAACTTCAGGTGCAGCTGCTTCTGTGGCACTCCCACTGCTGATGCCGGGCTGCCTTCCAACACTTGTGGTGGTGTCATCAAGGGCGCTGCTGTTGTGGCGTTGTGTCAGCACCACAGGCGTTGAGACAGCAGAATGATAGCCGGTGCCACCTGGCGTGTGGAATGCATCTGCTGGGCCATCACTCCTGGGGCTTGAGGTGCCTGATGTCCATCCTGATGCTGATGACATGCGATGACTCATCAATGCTCTGCTGCCAGCAGGCTGGTCAACAGCCCTAATCATGATGTGGCCTATTGCTGCTATTGGAGCTTCATGGCTGGTCCTGCTGCTGGCTCTGCTATCTGGAATCCAACTGCTATGGTCAGAATCAGCCCGCTTGATAACATCACTGCTGACAGCGAAGCCACCGTCAGCTCCTGCAGATCCTCTTTGTGGTGTCACCATCACCGGCTGCACTGCTGGTTGCTGCTGGTACCTGGCAGCCAGCGCTGCCACCAGACCCTGCTGCTGCTGGGGTTGGTATTTCTCTCTGAGTGTCTGCCGTTTGCCATCGACTGTAGTTGGCAGTGTTGGGGAAACCTCACCGCCAAACTGATTGATGCCTCTCACCCCTTGCACATGATTTTGAGGAGATACTGTTGCAGCAGGTTCTTGGGACGCAGTGTACATGTCTGCAGCTGCTGGTTCCTGCCACTGTCTGGAGTCTCCTTCAGGTTCATCAACAGCGGGGGCCCTCAGCAACGTGAAGCCTTCTCCTTCTTTAGCTGTTGCTGGCTGTGCTGCTGCTGGTGCTGCTGTCCGTTGTGTCTGCGCCTTTGACGTTGTTGTTGCTGATGTGTTGGCTTGTGTGGGTGATGTTGGTAGGGAATGAAGGGCAGCTGCAGCAGAACACAATTTGCAGCATAGCAGGTAGCTGAAAGGAAGCACTCTGGCTGTTATTGTGACCGCACTGTTTCTGACAGCAGACCCAGCGGAAAGCAAAGGATGGGAGAATGACCCTCAAACATGACAACACCCTAGATGGATCAAGGCATGCATGAGTTGCAAGTCTGCACAGCCGAATAAATCACATAGAAGTAGGAGTTAAACTTGCAGCAGCAGCACAAGCTGTGACAGGCAGTGTGCTGTGGTCCCAGTGTTTCTGCTGATCTCACCATCCGTGTCATCCACTGCTTGTTCCATGAGTTCAGCGGGCACTTTCACACGCGCGCGCTGACCCAACTGTAGGTACCCCAGGGCTGATGACAAGCCAACAGGCACCTGCAGATAACCAGCCGACCACCAACACATTTGGCATGGACATTATACAATTGATATGACGTACAAGGTCACATACTGTCAACTACATCCACATGGAACTGACACAGCCAGCATCAGGCTCTGCAAGCTCATCAGCTGCAGCTAGAGCACCCAACACATCTGGGCTGATTGCACAATTGTACTACACCGTTTGCTGCAACTGCCACAGACTCGCACTCCTGATGCTGTAGTCTCACAGTATAATAAATACGGTGTATTCCTAATAAACTAGCATTGCCGCAACATCAAAACCAGAGCAACCAACTGGAGTACCAGGGGTGTGGCATCTCATTGGTGCCACCAGTGGTGGACAGCACCACACCTGTGAACTGCCCAAAACTGCGACCTGCGGGCTGCCATTTTCACCAGATTGTGCCACAGCTCTTGCCTCCTTCAGACGGTACACCACTGCACAGCAGACACAACAAGGTGGTGAACGAGCCCAGTGCTGTTCTATAGGGGACAGATTCTTGCCTCAGCTGTCCTGCAGGCCTGCAAGCCCTTCTACCTTGATCACCAGTGGCTGGTTGTATGGATCGTGTACGTTTATCTACATAATCCCGGAGCTCTCGATCCTGAGGCCTATCAGGTGGCTTGAGCTCTTCAATGACCAATATCCCGTTATTTACGAGCACATTCGGCCCGTCTGGTTGATCAGAAGTAATTTTCACATCACTTTCATTATCTAAGGTTTCCATTTAGCACGTTAATATGGCCGAATTGCAATGCAGACCTCGTACAATTCCAGCGTAATCTGCTCTGACGAAAACAGGAACACATGCCACAACAGACACCGTTGACGCCTTAGTGAATAGTCATAGTGCTTATTGTCTTGCAAACATTCGGCCAACGTGCGAGGATGTCGTGATTCAGCACCTTCAGTGTATCTGACTAGCGGTCTACCACATTCATTGGACCTCCTCGGAAACTGCATCGACACCAGCTGACCCAGGTCAGAAAGCACTTACCGTTATTGTTATAAATCTATTACTTCTCTCGTTCGAACTTGTGCACAGGGCGCATAATATCTTGTCCCAGGTGGCAGCAAGATGGTCGCTAGAGGATGCACATACGACGTGCAGATGCACTTGCTGCTGCACTTAATGACCAACGCGGATCACATTGCGTTTTACATATCGAGTTATCAGACCCAAGTGTCAGCCACAAAGGCACAGACGCTCTTGTGCGAGATCTCCTGAAACTTACAGCAACAGCATAATGTATCAGGGAGGCTGTCCCTATGCCGTATAGTGGTCTCAAATCAGCAGCATGCCTGCTGTAAGGGCCGTCATGGTTACAAGCAAGCAACTCCAGCCAGAGACAGGGGTAAGATATATCTTTTGGTTACACTCAAAACTCAAACTGGCATCACATGTCTCAACTTACATCTGTTGTCAGCTGCTGCTGCGTATAACAGAGCCAGCAGTCGTGAACCCACGCAAGTCAAGCTAGAGCACAGGCAGCACCCAGCCTAGCTTGCAGACCAAGACAAGGTCTGCTGTTGACAAACATCATTTGCATCATCACCCTAGCCATTACATGGCGGCCACCACATGTCTTGCTGTTCATAAGCTCAACATCAACCTTGATGTCGCTCAGCATCGAAGGCTTCTATCACTCTTACTAGAGCCACTGCACATCCCAACCTATTGCCTTGGCATAATGCTTTCAGTTAGTAGACCGAGGGTGCTTTCAACCCCATCCAAGGGTGCTTTCAACCCCATCCACTTTTCGGATCATCTCGAGTCATTCAGCCCATGTTGACGGCAGCAATCTTGCTTGTTATGGCGCTCTTGGCCTGGCTGATCTTGCCCAGCAACTGAGCCATTGCTGCAGCAGGGTCCTTGATGGCCTGGCCAACGTGAGTGCTGCCCAGCAAAGCAAGCTCGGCATGCAGCATCTGCAGCCATCAATCGCAGCAACAATAACTTATGATCACAGCAGAGACAGCAGTGAAGCAGGGCAAAAGACATCACTTGAAAGCTCCTGTGTTGTTGCAAGGATCTTTGGCTGGTGGATGAGTTTCCTGTTCCCATCTTGATTTCAGTTGGTCTGCAGCCTGGAGCAAACGCAGAAGTCATGGGACTGAACCCAGTGCACAACAGCCCAGGTTGCAGGCAGCCATACACCTGCTTATGCGCCAACAACTCGCACCAGCAAGCACAGGAGCACAGTGGACACCATCAGGAGGCATGCGCCTCTTACCTGGCTGTATGTTGGCATTGCCTTCACGGCCACTGCCAGCCTGTTCAGCGCATCCTCCAGTGCTTGCAGCTTTGTCTGTGTGGTGGACAACTTCCAGTCAATCACTGGGCCGGTGGCGCCAGAAGTCGATACGGAGTTGGCAACTGCAATGATCTTGTCTGCAAGGAAACAAATCGTCAGCAGCACATTTGGTCACTTGGCAAGCTCAAGTGAGCGAGTTGCTTGTTCTAGAGAAGAACCCTGGCAGGTGACCTTCGTTCTTGCCATTGTTCAAGTTACCTTGGCATGGTAACACAGAAGGCTTGAACAGGACAGCGATCTTGCTGTACAACAGCCTGGCAAAGAAGGCAGTATTTCACGCACAGACGCCACCACTCACCCAGCAGGCTGTTGAGAGCATCGACCCTCTTCTGCACAGTGGCATCGATGTGTGCCTTCACCAGGCCCTCCTGTGTTGTATAGATGTCCTTCATTGCCTTGGCATTGCTGGCAGCAGCATCAGTGAGCAGGCCGGCAGTGGTGCTCATGTCACCCAGCATGGAGCTGCTCAGCCTTGTGAATTGACTGGAAAGGCCAGAGAGATCATTCACCTGCGGTCAAGGACACATCAAGACTATGTGAGTGCGCCCATATGCATGTATGGCGCAAGGGTTGGGTGCATCACAATCCTCACATGCACAGTGACCTCACATCCCATGCCTGATTCTAGCGGACCACACACAAGTTAAGTCAGGCTGCAAGCTACACAGAAAACTTACAGGGAGAGCCGTCAACATGCAGTTGTACAGACATGCCCTGACCCTGAGGCACGTTGGCCCACCTTGTCTTGCACTGCCTGCTTTCCATCTGCCTTGATACCAGCCACAACACCCTGGATGCCGCCGACACCCTGGCCAAGCTTGCCAGCAGCAGCCTTCAGCAGGGTACCGTTGTGTTTAATCAGGCTCTGGATGAAACTGCTGGCACTGTTGACACTGCTGATGTAGTCAGAAATTTGCTTGTTGACAGTCTCCTTGATCAGGTCTGTGATACATACACAACCAATGTAAAAGATAGAGACAGTGTGTGCAAACAGTGTTTGTGCGTATGACACACTGGTAAGGGAGTCCCTCAGCATGATCACCAGCTGCACATACTGCATGAGCTGGGTGACTTTGTTCAAAAGCAATATATTGGTATATACCTTGACAGCTGAGATAAATGGCAACTGGTACATGCATGTAGCGTGCAAGAACACCTGCAAATGCTCTGCTGCCCAAATTGGACCACATGCTGGAGTGACACTGTTACAAGGCTTGCCAAACAGCAGTCTCTAAGGTAGGCATGCAATCAGATCCTAGTGGGATGCTAGGAACCAGCAAAGGCACAGCATCATGCACAGCCCAGAGATTGAGCTCACATGGCTCGACATAATACAGGCCTTACCTGATTGCTTGGTGGCATAGTTGATTTTGTCTGCTACTTGACTTGCTACAGCCTGGTGTACTGCTGACCTGACTGTGCCGGCACTGCTGCTGCCAGTGGCAGCCATAGTGCTGCCAGAGGTGGCAGCAACCTCGGAAGCTGAAGCAGCAGCAGCAGCAGGACCACAGACAGCTATGGTTCTGAGTGTATGCACATTGGTAATTCCAGAAGAAGCATACAATTACACAAGAAATATACAATCATCACTCCTGGCATGTTGACAAGAGCACAGAGCTGCTCATTCTGCTGCAAAGACTGTGTATGCAACCAAAGTGGGTGCCAGAAGTGATCCTACTGGAGCCACACTTATCAGAATGGAGTCCACCTTGTTGCTGCTGTGTTGTCCTGGGCTCAAGTGGGCTGCAGGAGCGATGCATGATGCTCATGTGCAGCACCTTGTGTTACGGCCAACTCACTTGTGTGTCTGGGCAGCCAGGGCATCAGGATGTTCACCACATCACCAGACACATCAGACAACTTGTTCACCAGGGAGTTCTGCAGGGCACAGGAGACAGGGCACAGCATTCACAACCCGGGCTGCTCAGACATTGCCGCAAGGCTCTTTGTGTCATTTGCTTCCTCTCGGCCTGATTGTCAACTATGCAGTGCTGCAAGCCTTGGCTATGGCAGAGCCATTGCTAGACAGGTGCTGTTGCAAGATGACCTGATTTGATCTGCATTAGTAAAAGATACAAGGACGTTGGCTGGCATGAGCATGCCAAACACTTACAGCGCGCTGGCCATTGCCAAGCCCTAGCCGAAAGTTTGAACCATCAGCGCCCTTCACTGCAACGTTCAGGCCGCCGCCACTCAGCGTGACGTTCACATTAGATGGTTTGGGAGGTGGGGCAGCGTCAGGTGTGGGGTCGTCAGCTTGCCATGCAGTAGCACTGATTGAGTCTGCCGCAGACACCTTGGATGCGTTAGCATCTTTGACTGCAGTTGACAGGCCTGAAACCACAGCTGCAGCAAAGCTTTCAAGGGTCTTCTGTTGGGTATTTTGAGCCGTGGTGAAGCTTATGTTACAGATGATGAGTAGAATGGCAGCAGATGCTGCGAGGATCGTGGGCTTCGCCATTGAAACGTGCTTGACGCTGCTGCTGCTGGTTTGCTCAAACGAGCTGGTGCGGGCTGCGCAGATCGTCTGAAATGTACTACCAAGGCAACCAGACAATGTCTCAGGGGCAGGTCAAGATAGAAGACTACTTTGTAAGCCGTATGCGGGAGTTTGCTCAGAGAGATGTGAGTGACGCCAGCGATGGCCATAGGCGACCTTATCAACACAGTCATTGTTGTTCTTAACAATGCAACCGCAAGTTCGGGTGAACGTTCAACGACGACGGACTGATGTGCAAGGACTCTGAAGTGATCTGCAAGGATGAGGGTGCGTGAACGGTTCAGTGCTTACAAAACGGTTACGTACGTACTCGAGCAAGCTGAGGACCAAGGTTCGGCAGTCGCTACTTGATGTTGGGCGGGACCCGCAGTACAACCTTTGCGAAACCTTGGCCATCCCGTCTAGGCACAGTGACGACCTTGCAGCAAAGATATGTCATCTTGATAGCATTATCCATACCACTTGCAACTACAAGTAGCCTCGTGCTTGGCCCTCCGGGACGTCGGCTTCGACAAGCAGTGGTAGTTATTTCAGTGACTTTGTTCTCAAACCTGCTGTTGCATCAACTTGCTTCTCTGACTCAGAAAACGATGAAGATTCAGACTGTTCAAATCGCGTTAGTAGTCATCCTGTCTTGCAGCCTAGTGCTGGTACGTGCAAGCGACTTTGACAGGTTGCATGTGGGCGGTGTGTTGGCTATCAACGGGCTAGAGCGGAAGTTCTGGTCGCTATGTTGCATTACAGTACAGCTTTAATAGCAGTTATGAGGTCACCAGGCACCCACCAGGCAACCGGTCCTTCTATGGTGGTTGCTACCCAATACCGGTGGTCATCTGCAGGCACAAGCAGCAGAGGAAGCAAAGGCCAAGGCTACTGTAAAACCCAAGGATGCAAAGGACAGATCAATTGACCCCGCTGTGGCCACTGCTGCAGCTGCTGCTGGTGCAGTTGCCGGTCTCCCTCTCAGCATAGCTTCAAATGGAGCCATCAGCCCAGGATCAGCTGCATGTGAGTTGTGGCTGTTCACTTGACGGGCATTTGGTCGATACCACTAGTGCCAGCCAGTGGCTGCAGTCACTGCATGGGACGTTCCATTTCATGCAGGCACCCAATGGTGGTGCCATGGCACATTGACTTAATGTCTGGTGATTGTGGCATGATGCCCCCTGGGCTCTGAAGCCCTCAGAATAGGGGACATATTCTGGCAACCAGCATCCTTCTGTGCCTTTATGCGCAAATAAAAGCTGCTATCATCAAAGCTTGAGCATGAGCAGCTGAAATGGCTGTAGAGCATGCACCTTCAGAGAAGTCATGTTGTGCATGTAATATCTGCAGCTTATCTGTTACTGACGGTACTCTGACTGTCCTACGTGCAGCCGTGATTGCCAACAAGGTTGTTGCTACTGACTCGGCAGGCAAGGCGCTTAACACTGCTGCTGGTGCTCTTGGTTCCCTGTTTGCACACAACACTGGTGAGGTCCTGTCCTTGATATTACACCCTGAGCTGCCACCTGGCACAGCAGCAGCAGTATGCATGCATCACGTATTGTACTGCCCAAGAATCTCACATTTGAGAGGTTTTGACAATATAAAAAACAGTAACTATCAGTCTGTCATGGTAGCTGTTCAAAGCAGGTCTATTATGGCATGTAAAGTACTGGTTACGCAAAGTCGACATGCTCAGATGTGCACCTGTTGCAATCTCCCTCAGGCAAGCTTCATCAGGCTGGCGTGTTGGCGGGTCAGACCCTGGTTGAGCTTGTGCGTGCCCTGACAAGCCTCAACATTGCCGGTGGACAGCTGGCTGTGGCTGGAACAAACACAGCACTGTCAGGCCTGATTGGAAGGATCAGGTGACAAGCCTCACACAGAGCACAGCTGACAGCACAACAGGCAGCATGTTCTGTGGTTGACATGCTGAAAGCCCTTCATACGAGACAGTTGTGCACTGTTGTGACATGTGGGAATCAGGGTCGCAGGTTGTGCTGGTCTGCACACCACAGATCAGCACAACCTTCAAGTCATGAGTCCATTCACCAAGTACAAACCTTTACGTAGGGCGATGATCTTGTACTGCTCATCAATTCAGGCACTCAATCTGTCTATGCTGTCAAGGACTGACCCTGTGTATGATACAACGGGCTTTTGTCTGCAGGCAGTCAGCCCTGAACATTGGTAACATCTACACTGAGCTGCTGGGTGAGTTTGGTCGCTCTGTGGGTGCGGGAGTGAACCTTCTGTCCGAGAGTAAAGTTGGTAAAGCCCTGAACCCCATCAGCCTTGGAGTGAATTTACTCAACTTGGAACTCAACAGTCTCATCAGCTTCCTGCAGGTGACCGTGGCAGCAGGGTGGTGGGGCATGCGGGCTCACATGAGAGCAATAAAACCTCACATTAATAATGGTGCAGCAGTATGGGGCTTGCCAGTGTTCAGAGGAAACTTCGCTCAGGAAGTACTACTGTTGACAATACAGCAGTGCCACAGCAGCCTGCTGGCAGCGGCATGTTGCAACACAGGGATTCCCGTCTGCTGGAAAAAAATAAGTAGCTCATGCATAAACGAAGCACCAAAGCAATTGCTGAAATTGTCATGTTGAGACAGCACTTCCTGCCTGACTGTTGTTGGTCATTGTCTGGTTACTGCAGGGTGCTGTTGATATCACGGCAACTGGTGGTCCGGCTGCCGGTGCTGCTATTGCTCCATTTATTGGTGAGTAGAAAGCAATCTAGGGTTGGCCCTCTGCTGATGCTGTATGCACCATACAGTCCTGAAACTTTCCACAACAACTCTCCACTGAGCCAGCTGTTGTTGGCAACCTGGCATGATGTTAGTCACGCATGACACTTGCCACCTGCATGACTGGTGCATGGGGATGCTGGCATGCTGATGAGCGCATTTGCACCTACGCCGCCATGCAGCAACACCTGCAACTAGGCATGAATGCCTGCTGCTGATGTCAATCCGTTGTATTATGTTTGTTGCAGGTACCCTGCGTGCAGTTCAGGCTGTCCTGAATGCTCTTGCTGCTGCACTGCTGGGCCCAGCAGCAGTTAACCCAATCCAGGCCTTGAATGGACCAGTGCAGGCAGCAGGCAGCGTACTGAATGGTGCTGCTAATGGTGTTGCTGGGGCTGCTACTGCTGCTGCTAATGCAGCTGCTGGTGCTGCTAGTGGCCTTGCCGGTGCTGCCGGTGCTGCTGCAGCACCGCTAGGCGGTCTTGCTGGTGCTGGTGCAGCTGCCACTGGTGTGACCTCAGCTTTGGGACTCATCAACACTGCTCAGGGCCTAATCAAAAAACTGCTTAAGGTGTAGGTGCCTACTGTGGCAGCTCATCAGCTTTTGTAGATGCTGCTGGGGCTTTAGACTGGGGGTTTCAACATTGATGCCCCCCTGCATTAACATGAGATGTGCCTGTGATTGTTGGTGGTCAGCAAGTCTGTAAGAGTCAGTGATCAATGACAGCGGAACAGCTGATGAGAACCCGATTGCTGGTTCCCAGCGGTCAAAACTATCTTACAAACTCCATTGTTTTTTCATCTTGTGCATGCCGTACAATCTGAACCAGTGATCGGAGTGCGCCGCGGCTCTGGTGATCACCAGTATCATGATACCCACATTGTGGCAGTTAGGGTAGAGTTGTAGAGTTTATATGGCTCACAGCCTGGCATCGGCTTGTCCACTGAGTGTGTTGACTGCACAAAGCTCACAGCAGCTCACATCAGTGTGACACATGACGGCCCTTGGTGAGCCTGTAATGCTGTATGCCTTCTAGGCAGCTTGGGCATTGAGCTTGAAATGGGGGTTCCCCATCCTCTCATTGTTTTAGGTTGGTTGCAGTGTCAAGAGGGTACCGTGGTGTAACGTGTTCTTCAAGGTAGCACTGACAGAATCTTGTACAATGATTGTCCCGGCCCACTTCCATCATGTCGCAACAACTCACCGTGTCATGTGCTGCAGCAGATTCTGTGGCAGGGCCTGCCACATAGATCCAGATTGCGACAGGGCAGCATCATGTCAGTAGGCTGCTGGCCAGTAGCTGCTACAGCAGAGGCTGCCTGCCAGTCGAGCTGAGCTCACTGTCACTGCTGTTATCAGGCAATCCTGTGCCAAAACAGCTACCTTGAGTAAAATGGGGCAGTCTCTTGTGGCTCCATCAAAAGCAACCTTTGTGATGGCTTCTGCATCAAGGCTCATGGCAGTGCCGGCACTACATTATATGTATGAATAGCGATATAGTATAGTATGGCGCCATAGCCACCAGCCTCGACACAATGACCATGGGCTGTTATAAACCAGCCACGGTAATGTAATTGAAGATGTTGTTGATGTTGCTTATCCCACCATGGAAGGGTTGCCCTTGGAACTGGGCTTTCAGTCAACTCTGCATGGACAACCAGGCAGGCAAGCAGGTGCCGCACCCTAGGGGCCCTAAGCTTGTTCATCCAGCCGTGGGTTTCCTTTGCTTGTAGTAGTTGAAATTTGCACACTCTGTTGTGCATGTCACTGAGTGTCAGTCACTAGACCTCAGGTTCAGCTCATACAGTCCAGTTCGTATCTCTGACTGTATATTTCCATTTTCATGTTCTTATTTTTGACTAGCCAATACAGCAACCTGTGCCTGCAGTTACATGTCCCGTCAAAGTTCTTACCCTGTTGTTCTGAGATATACTTGCTGAGAGGCCAACACATGCTGTCAAGTCAATTGCGCATCACAGTGATCATATGTGGTGCAGGGGATAGGCGCAGGTAGGCGGACTCGGCCCTCCCCGGGGGAGTATCGCACCCGCTGCCTGCTGTCTGACTCGCACATGCAGATGCCATCTAGTAGCATCAACACGAGACAGTGCTGTCTTGTGTTCACTCACTTGTGTCTTCAGTGTGTCCATCTCCCCACTGAGTGCGTTTATTCCCTGAGGGAGGTATAATTTCAACGTGGCGGTTTTCTGAGCCACCATGCTTCACCCAAGGGCCTATGGCCAGAACAGGTAACCCTACTACTACGTGCTGAGAGGCCACTACCACTAGTACGTGGCATATCTTCAAGATTGCTCGAGCCTCGAGCAATGCAATGAGCTCATCTCAAATGTAGGGCCAGAGTGCTCTGGGCAACTGCATGCAGGAGTGCCATTGTTAAACATGTTGACACTTATTTGTGACAGCACAGTGCATGCATGCACTGTGCTGTCACAAATAAGTGCCAATTGGCCAACCTCAAAATCCCTGACCACCTATCTCCGTCATGTGCCAACCCGCACACACCGCTACCCACCTCTGCGGGCATTACGGATCGGAGCCCGCTCCCCTTGTTGACCATATACTATATGGTATATATACGCCGTAACCGCTGCCCCACCGTGCTATGCGACACAAGTAAGCTGCTCGCCCTCCGCTTCCTCGTCCATCGGTATCTATAGATACGTTGTAGCTACAACGTAGGCGTACGTAGCGTGCGCGGACGTTGCACGTGCACCTGTTATGTACATGCACATGTGCGCACTGCGCACATAGCGTTTCTAGCACAATGCTGCTATCGCACATCAGCTTCCCCAGAGGGATCGCAATGCAACTGAACGGGTTTGTGGCCACGCCGTCAGTTTCTGCGCAACAACCTTAACGGTACCAATATTACGACGGCGTAGCCGACAGTCACGTTGTAACCCATCCCATAGGTTGCAGCGTTCACAGTTTCCGTTGGAAGCTTCCAAATAAAACATGTACTACTCATCGCTTGCGTATAAAGCTTTGAAATCAGTGGTCACCCATGCAGTGTTACATGCGGTCCGACAAACACTCGTTCAAACCTTTGTTGATTGCTGAGCAGACAATCGCAAATACAGTCGCACCACTACTAGCACCAGTGCGCACTTCTCAACTTGTGTTGCAGCCTGCTATCGGATTACTTAACCAAGCACCTTCGTACATTCAGTGCAGCTGAGCGCAGCATGCGTGGCAGATTCTCCTTCCTAGCACTGCTGCTTGGGTGTAGTGCGCTGCTGCTGGTTACCCAGGTACGTGTTTATCATAAACAGGGGAGGTGACTTCCCATACTTGGGATACTCATGTTATGGAATGGCCTTATGCCAGGGTCAGAGCACCAGTGTACTGGGTCATACCAGTAGTATGTGATGAGAGCACCCACAGTTTGCTCAGCAGAGCTTGCAGCAGTAGGTCATGACATAAACCTCACCTGCAGTGCAGTCAGTTAGTACTGCAAGCACTCACCTAGCGCATGATTGCTTCTCAAATGTTCAGTAGCATTGCAGATGATCCTGACAGATGCCGAGTGCAGTATTCAAGACTGAAATATGATACAAGACTTTCGATACTTGAAGCCCTTGTCAACTTTGTGCAGGCCACTGACACTGCTAAGCCTGCCGATGCTGACAACAAGATGATCGATCCAGCCATCAGTGCTGCAGCAAATGCTGCTGGTCTTGCTGCTGGTCTTCCCTTGAGTATTGCATCAAAAGGGGCCATCAGTCCAGGAGCTGCTGCATGTGAGATGCCTTCAGCATCGCTGCAATTATCGTCGATGTTCCGGGACACCGTGTCCTGGACCGACACTAGGACACAATCACCAGGAGATCTCCTGGTCTAGACCTCGGTACAAACAGATACATTTTGACGCTGCCAGTTCATTTATAGCTCTGCAGTTGTAGCTCTTCTGATGCAGTGCTGTCTGTGATGCACACCGTAATAAATGCTCAAGTAAAGAAGTTGCTGCCGGTTGATTAGGCCTACAGGGTGTTTGTGAAAACTCTTATGGCCCACTGCGTGGTCTCAGACAGGCTGTCAATGAGGCCATAGCAAATGCTCACACTTTGCCAGCACTGCCCGATCCACTTTGCAAAATGTTGTCCTTTCTGCAGCTGTGATTGCAAACAAGGTTGTGGCTGCTGACTCGGCAGGCAAGGCCCTCAGCAATGCAGTTGCTCTTGTGGGAACATTGTTTGCAGGCCACAAAAGTGAGTAACTTCTGATAGAACTTGGTGCCACTCAGGCGCAGTCACCCAGTGGGTGACTCAGTCAGCATGGCATGCTCTGTTGTAGTGTGACTTACCCTTTTACTGGCAGTCGCCACAGCACCATAGTAGATCCAAACACAGCTGTGGTGCTGGTGACGTACTACATATACTATGATGTAGTACATCAGAGTCACAGCCTGCTGTGCTGGTCAACTGCAGGTGCTCTGACCCTGCCGGGTACCCTTGCTGGTCAGGTACTGGTCGAGGTGGTGCGTGCAATCACAAGCCTAAAGATTGCTGGCAGCCAGTTGGCAGCTGCTGCTGCAAACACCGCCTTTGGTGGCCTGGTGGACAAGATCAGGTGGGGCATTACACCTTGCTGTGATGTTGCAATGTAGTCTAAGACTGATATGTTGCCTCCTGATGGAGACAAGCGTACATGGTTCTGCAATTGTCTAATACTACTGAGCCACCATTGGCCCAATGCGTTGAATGCAATGGCACGACCCTGCGTGTCTGAGGGGCTCAAGGTCTCTGCACAATTGTGGCATACAATTTATGACCCCCTCTCATGTACAAACAATTGTAATGTTTGCTGCAGCGAGGATGCCAAAGTCTTGGGTGGCATTTACACTGAGCTGATCGGAGAGTTTGGCCGTGCTGTTGGGGGCACTGTGTCTGCGTACGATTCACTTGCCGGTGGTGCTGGGAAGCTGCTGCACCCGGCCAACCTGGGCCTGGATGTGATCAACTTCAACATCGGCAACCTCATCAGCTTCCTGCAGGTAAGCAAACTTCCCCGTATGCTACGTCGACTCTGAGTGGGATAGCCTATCAGCCCCAGCTGAGCTTTCAGATAACCAGTATGCTCAGGCCCAGTGGGGCTTTGTTCTGTCCTTGTACTGTACTATTGAGACCCAAGGCAATGGGTTTGTGCACTGCACATGTGGCTGTACAGCCTGTACAGCCTGACGCTGCCAGTGTCCGCCGGTCGGTGCAGCAGCTGCACCATGCCATGCAGTCAGATAGGAGATTGGTGTCCAACAGACACGGCAAGATCGGACAGACAGTGGTTTAACACAGTCAACCTGTTACCTGTTTTGCTCTGCAGGGTGCCGTTGACGTCACAGCCACTGGTGGCCCGGCTGCTTCTGCGGCCCTTGCTCCCTTCATAGGTGGGTCACAGAGTCTTTACAACCCTGGCTTGCAGACCATGGTAGAACAATTTCTTTGGCCCTGCAGCCAGGTTGATGATTGGGTTAATACAACAGAATGATCTTTGCTGCAATGAAACAAGTTATAAGCCCTGTTCAACAGCACTCAGTGAGTGCAGCAGGTTTGGATGCAATCAGGTTTAGGCAGCATCCGTTTATGGACAATGGCAGCCTTGGAGCCAGTGAGTCTTGGCCCAAGGCTGAAATTCGTGTGATTAAAGTAGGATGTACAGCAAATCGTGCAGCGGCTGCAAAAATGCCGCCCTGAGGGTACTTCCCCCCGCTGCTCATTGCAGGTACCCTGCAAGCCACCAAGGGTGTGCTGAGCGCTTTTGCCTCAGCACTGGCAGGCCCGGCAGCCAGCCCCATACAGGCACTTGATGGAGCATTGAAGGCTGCTAATGATGTGCTTGGATTGCCTAATGCTGCCGGTGGCGTGTCTGTGGGGTCATTTACGCAAAATGTTAACACAGCACTTGGACTGTTGAGCAAGTTTGTGGCATGAGCCTTGTGCTGAGTCACCCTATGTAGGCTGCTGTGTTAAAAACCACCAAGCCATGTTGGTGCCCTTTAATGTGGTGTGCCTCTTGCAGAGGCTTTCAGATCAGTGCTGGGCAACTATTGTGAGCCACCTGACGGAAGCAATCCTGTGCATCACTACTGGTGATGATGATCATGTCGCTGTCCAACTGTCTAACTGTTTAGACGTGTCATAACACGTCTCAGCATGAGTTTGATGAAACTAAAGCATGGCGTACTGGTGAAGCACATTGATTCTCCCAAGCTTCTGATGTGATCTTGCTGGTGAGCGTGATCTTGCTTGCGAGTGTGATTTTGCTCGCGCGAGTGTGTGATCTTACGGTGTTCCAGTGGAGCAAAAGAAAGACGAAAAAGTTTATCGAATGTTGGGTGTTATCAGACGATAACGTAGTACAGTAAACCCTGTCACGAATTCGAACGTACACGTGTGTTGACCAACCTGGGTCGACCTCGTACTGTCGTAGTTCGGCAAAACAGCACTGCAATATCAGTCTACCCAACAACATTGCTATTGACACCCTGCCCATGGTGCACCCAGCTGTCTAGGCCTCACATAAACACTGCGTGGGAGAAGGTGACACAACACGCACATGAGTGAAGATCTGGCGGCATCAATGTTGATTGCACATGTATGTGGCAAACAAGCTATTTACACGATCATACACACAAAACACATCACCAATGACTGCAGTGACTGCATTAGCTGGCCCATGTCAGCCACACAGCAGCCTGCATGAATGTATATATCATTGTGCACGACACAATGCATTCATGTTACTCACCACGTGTTCATACACACATTCTACTGGTATGCAGACATCCCACAGAGTGATGGGTCATAATATCAGCAGCAAATGCAACAGCAATGCTCATTGCAAGCTGTTGACCACGTCACCAACAAGCTGGGGTCGCTGCATTAGAAATGGTAATTCGCTTAAAAATCATGATGAAAGCACCCTGCCAGAGAAAGACATTTCAGACAGCACACAAACCTCGTACTTGACACACCATGGATTTGATACTCTGAGACTAAATCTGTAATGCACTGCTGCACTCCTCAATGTTTATGATTGTACCAGCTACTGATGGCAATTCTTACTGGAACACAGAGGTGTCAGCTCAATATATCATCCAAGCCAGCTCATCCGATATTGCATGGCTCTATCTCTTTTACATCATCCAAGCTGTTGTTACAAGGTACCACAACAGCATGCATGATCGAGCCTCACTGTTCAGCTCAACCTGCAGCTGCCAGCCTCTGTGACAGCCACTGCTGGTGTTCCTCCCACTATGCTTCCAGCAGCTGCTACTGCACGTCAGCCAGAGACAGCTGTATGGCCTTCCTCAACATCTCCTCCTCTTCCTCTGCTGTCACAGGGCCCCTACTTCGCGACTGCAGTTGCTGCTGCTGCATTTCCATGTTCTGCTGCAATCCACTTGTCAGAGCACTGCCTTCAGCTGCTGCTGCCATGGTTGCTGCTCCTGGTGCCCCCATCAGCTGCTGCTGCTCCCGAAGTGACGCTGTGATGGCTGCTGCCAGCTCTGGGTCCATAGCCGCCTCAGAGTCATCAATAGAAAACCCCACCCAGGCCCCTGAGTCGTCCTGGACCCCAAACCCTATGAGGCGGCCATCAGCTGGTCCTGTGTGCATTGTGGCCGCGTCATGTTGGCGCTGGACAGCGCTCCCATCGCTGCCAGTGAGCTGACTGCTGCTGATGCCGTTTTCACTGCCAACAGCAGGCACTGGCAGTCCAAAGCCAGCCAAGCCCGAATTTGCAGCAGCAGTTGCCAGGGGACTTACTGCCGCTGCAGCTGCTGCTGTTGGTGACAGAGGTGGCAGTTGCTGCTGCTGCTGTAGATGCTGATGATGGCTCGCATGCTCTGGCAGAATCACCCCTGCTGCAGCTAACTGTGCAGCATGCTTTGCTTGTTGCCTGGTGCCACCATGACTGGTCCACTGTACCAAGGCACTGTTGTCTATGCTGCTTCTGCTGTCTGCTGCACTTGAAACTTGACTACTACTGCAGCTGCTGTTACCCTTGATGTTGCCAGTGCTGCTGCCAGCTGCAGTGGCATTCTTGCCCAGCAGCAGCCGCTTCAAGCTCTGGCCCCCTGCTGCCACTAAGCCAGCAGCACTCATTGGGCTGCTGTGCCTGACGACCTGTGTCTGGCCATTAGCTGGGGGTGATGCAGGAGTGCAAAGGGCAGCAGGTTTTCTCTCACTGGAGCCACTGCTGATGCTGCTGCCCGCAGGCCCCAGGGTCCTGCTGCTGTTGTGGCACCCAGTGAGGCCAAGTGGTGCACCAGGGGCCACAGGTGAGGGTATAGACCCCAGCACACACAGGTTGCCTCTGCTGCCCACCTCAAAGGCATCCTCCTCAATATGACCAGCTTGGTGGCTGCTGCTGTTGCTGCTCGTGATAGTGTGGCAACTGCTGCTGCCTGCAATCCCAACAGGCTGACTACTGCCACCTAACCGATGCTGCCGGCCATGCTGCTGCTGCTGGCGCATGATGTCATCAAAGCGACCAGTAGGAGCTGACGCCCCAAGCTCCAGACCCCTACGTGCTGCTGAGCTGTGCACAGCCTTCGGCGAGTTCAAATCTCCCTCATTATTCGCCAACAACTCCTGTAAACTGCTTCCTGCTGCTGGCGCTCCTGATGCTGATGAATCATCTCTGTATGTCTCTAGTGCTGCTGCTGCTGCCGCTGCTGCTGCCTGCTGCTCCTCTGGCGGGAGGTCCACCAGATGTGGCATGCCATCCAGGCTCCATGGCGTGTTTATGAAGCCGTTGGCACGATCAACCTGCTCCGGAGCTTCACCAGACAGGTTGAGAGACCCCTGAGACAACAGCCGCTGAGCATCTGGCTGCAGGCAGAACAACCGCGCAGCACACAGCAGCTGAGTGAGCAGCACGTGATGCAGAAAGCACATCAAACAGATCAGGTCAGGGTTTAGTGGTCAATGTTCAGCGTGTGGTTTGAACATGCCATTGGCCACACAGCAGGTGTGCCAGAGTAGAGCGCAGCGTGGGACTCTGGTAGCAGTGACTACCCAGCTGCACCTGCCCCACCTGTGCACCCTCCAGTAGAATCTGCTCAAGCCTGAGCTGCTGGTGGAAGAAGCAGCAGACAGAGGAGTAGAAGAAGGCCGGCCGGGGATGATTGTGGTCGCCCTTGAAGCGCACCAGGTGCTTGTACACAGGAAACGTGGCAGCGGCATTATAGGCGGCATGCAGCTTCTCTGCAAAACACAACCCAACAGGCAGTTAGGTGGTTGCAAAGGTTGTAAGTTTGCATCGCTCGATGATGTACCTGCACCAGCTGCGCAGTAAGTCTTGTGCCAGTTCATTGCTGTTTGTTGCTGCAGTGTCAGTCCTGGTATCTACCTGAATGTTGTATGCTGATGAAGGAGTCTTCCTCTCCATGACCAAACATTGCTGGTATGAGGCTCTTGCTGACAACATCCAGTGGGCTCACAGAGTTGATGTCACAGCCTGCCTTGCGCTTGACACTGCTGCGCATCAACTTCAAAGCCAGCCGCAGCATCACCTGCAGCCACAGCATTGACCCAGTCACGAATGTGCTCAGTCATATGGGGCAGCCATGGCATGAATTCCCCTGGAAGCACAAGCCTGGCCAGACACTAAGCTTGTGATCAGCTGTGTTGCCGCGACTCCCACCTTTGGTATTGGCAGCTTCTGGTTGACCACGATTTCCAACATGAGGTCGGTCAGACGGCTGAATGGGCTGTCAAGTACCTGCAGGGATGTGGCAGCAGCAGCAGCAGCAGCAACTGATTCATGTCAGTTCATACTCCATCAGTACCAGCGTGCAACAGGATCCCATGCACACTGTGCGCTGTGCAATATACCTGTTAGGCTGATACGCTGCTCTCCAGTGTGTAAAACAAGAAGCAGCTCAGTCTCTTGATGATGCTGTAGTGGGATTCAAATGATTGCCAGCGGTGTCATCTGCGTCATCCCCACACTCTGCATCTCACCATGCCTGCAATGTCTGGATCTTTGTGGCTGTACATGAGTGCAGTGACTGCCCCCATTGACCTGCCCCACAGGCCGATGCTGGAGACGCCCCCCATGCTGCGCAGGTGGTGTACAACTGCTGCCAGGTCATCCACCTCGTGGGCACCCAAGGTGACCCACTTGCCATCAGACAGACCAGAACCCTACAGCAGATCAACAGCAACGCACAGTTACCAGAACCATCTGTGTCATGAAGTTTGAAAACACTGGAGAAATGCATTGCAATGGGCAATGCTGCCGACATATACTAAGCTGCTGAAGAACCAAGCTTCTAACAATACTTCAGCTGCTGACCGCTGCAGGACGAGTAGGAGAAGCAACATAGATTGGTAGCATCATTGTCAGGACTGCTGTGGCACAACAGTCTTGACAGTCATGCTACCAATCTATAGCCTTGAAGTGCAGTAGGTTTGAGCTGCGTGCCTGCTGTCCAGCACTGTTATCAGGCAGCTGCTGGGACCACTGCACTGTTGCTTTATGAGCATCATTTGCTCGTATACTGCATGTCACCAGCTGCAGCGGCTGATCATTTCATGCCATAGATGAGTGCTGCCAGTGCGGTGAGTGTGCCTGGAGTTCACCGTGAAGTCAAATGCAACCACCCCAACCCCGCAGGGCAGCAGATGCCAGACTGCTTCTTCAGCATCACGCCTACTGCCGCTGTTGCAGTGACAATACACCACCACGGGCAAACTGCCATCCTTCGACCGCACATCTAGTGGCAGGTAATGACTGCATTTCATGGTCTGGCCTGACTTGTTCTCCTGCAGTGGCAATAGCCAAGTTGTGGGACAGAAGTGAGGGCCAAGCAAGCTTACCTGCGTATTGCACGACAAAGTACTAGGAATGGGGGCCTCGGCGCCCTGTCATAGAGTGCTGCATACACTGCTGTACTGCACCATCCAAACTGTTGCACACCAGTTCAAAATCAATCCGTGTTGCCTCCATGCTGCCAACCATGAATGTCTGGTTTGAGCCTCCCAACAATTCGTTGGGGTTGTACAGATCCCTGCAGTAGATCCATGTGGTGAGCAATCGTAGGTGTAGTGGCAGCTGCAGCTGAACGATCATGGGGTGAACCATACAGCAGTACAGATTTGGTTCACCAACCAGGAGATCCAAAACGCACCTGGGAGGCCTGCATATGCAATCCACGAGTTGATCCCATATATTCATGATGTACCAGAAGCAGATTAATTGGCTGCTTGAGCGCCAGTGTTTACATTGCCCCTATCTCCTCACAAACGTGCTACTGTCAGCTTGTTGGTATGATGCGTCATCACCGCTAGGCACAGTTCGTTTTTGTGTCACACGTGGTACCAATAACTCAGACCAAGAAGGCCCTGCATGGATCGTGCGCACACAGCAACTACAACGCCTTGTAGACCCGTCCGGAGACAGCAGACAAGGGGACGATGATCATGATATTGAATGTGCGCACAATAATGCCATTCGGGTGCATTCTCCGCAGCAGATGGCAACGATAACGTAGCTGGAAGCAGGTGCCGCGTACTCCAATACAGTATACTCGAAATTTAGACAGTTTTGTCGCACGAAGCGCGAGTCCTTTTGCGTGTGTCATACATATAATGAGCGCAGAGTGTACGGCCTTCTGATCCTTCTTGAAAGGCAGAAGGTCTCAACCATCAACTATGGGCTGGTCCAACACGCCTGCCCGCCTGCCAAGCAGTACCTGCTTCAGAAAAAGCAGACAAGTTATACTTTGGTCTCATTGAGCACAAATGGTCACCTGTTGGCTGCAGATCATTAGCTCCTCCGTTGATCAGCAGGACAAATGCTTGAAACATAGGACAGCTAATACACTGCAGTGTCACAAGACGTCCCTGCCGTGGCAGCTTTACTTACATCAACAACAGTAAGAGCGGATCAAAGGAGATGGCACTGCAAGTCAACTCAACGAGTGCACTCCTTTCCAGCTTGAACAGCTCTCTGTGCACACACCAGACTAGTTGGCTGCAATAGGAGCTCCAACAAATAAGCAGCAAACAAGCAGAACAGCTGGATGCAGCGAACATCTGGGTCCGAAGGCTTGGGCCCCGGTAACAGCCAGTATCGTGCCCAAGCCCTATGCAGCTGATTACAGCATGTGCCCAATGTGACACCCACTTGAACCAGCAGGCCCCCTGCAACCTACAGGCCCATTCGGCTGCCTGCCTAGCCGATTAGTGCCATAATATGCCCCCACAAGAGGACGACAATTTGGTCTTGACACCCAGCAGCTGCAGAGCTTATGCCAATTACACATTGAGGCGATGACGTGTGGTTGCAACAGGATCCTGCCACGGATAGCATGGCTGTGCTACAGCTGGACAACACCAGATGATACAGGGTTCAACATTAGCAGGATAGCCTTGGCTCGGGTGTTGATTGACAAGGATAAGTATGCGTGCCAAGACAGATACAGCCCAAACAACACCACATAATTTATAAGAGAGGTGCAGACATCATCACCATCACAGTCAACACCCCATCCAATCACCAGGTCCAGGAGGGCTGTCAGCAAGTCACAGCAGAATGCTGCCATGCCACATGCAGCTGCCAGCCTTATCTGGTGGCTGAGCCCAAAGCCTGCAGGCAAACAACATGACAATGGGTGGCAAGGATATGTTTTCGAAGCAGGCCACTGGCTGAAGAACTTGAAGTGGCTGTCTACGCATGTTGCTGATAAGCAATTTTTGAAGTCTGCTGAGCAGCATGCTGCTTTGCTGAAGCCACACATGCATGCAAGAGCGCTAGAACTTCAGCAGAAATTTAACAGTAGGGCAGGTTGGAATGTGAACAGGAACACTCACCATCATCTGCATGTCGCCTGCACAGATGTGTGGCAGAAGCTATTATGCCCAGGATTGCTGCTATCTCAGCTCCAAAGAAAAGGCCGGTCGTGATGTAGAAAGGAGCAAATATGATGAGTGAGAAGATGCTTGTAGCAAGCCATGTGATCATCAGTGTCCTTTGCGCTCGCCACAGCTGCTGAGTGTTGGGTAGGTCTGGCACAAACACTAAGTCGCCTTGACTGGCTGCATCAGCTGCTGGGTAGCGCACAGGCTGCCCAGTCACGAAAGGGTACCGTGCAATTGATGCTTCTATGTGCAGCTGAGAAGAGTTGGCCCTTTGTGCTGTGTCAATGACGCTGACAGCTGTACTTGCTTCTGTGACAGCTGCTCCCCCTGAACCTACTGCAACGGCAACTCCCAGTGCTGGTGGGGTGGACAGGGTGAAGTGTGTTTGGCCCTGGTCGCCTTGACTGCTTCTTTCTGTGTATAAATCAATGCCAAAGTAACAGCAAAGTGCACCTTTGCCGGTTGAGTAATGCATGTAAAAGGAATTGGGGCTCGTATCTACATTGAGCTTGCTGGCTCTGTCAGCAGGGCATCAATACGCTCATGCCATTGAAATTATTACTGCATTGACAACCTGGCTGCTGTTCGTTGCTCAAGACAAGGAGCACTGTGAGTCCCGCGCGCCTCTGCTTCAGCACGTTGAAGATAACCCATTGTGATGCCCACAAGCAAGCCAAGGCGGAATCTGACTTACCTTCATGAGATAACAGAGGTATGCTGTGGTCCTCGTGCTCGGAGGACTGTGAATCCCTCCTTTCGTGCGTGCTTCGTGCTAGAGACATAGAGTCCACTTTCAATACGTTACTACTTTACACCACTGGAATGATTTGCAGATATCGTATGCCCTTTATTCACGCGAAGGACTGCCGCTGTGAACCATAGGCCCTTCAACTTGGCACTATCCAACCAATGGATTGGACCTGAAGTTGGATTGGTCAATCCAAAGGTCAGAATAAAGTGATATTGCTAAAAGCTACCAACCAAAATATTCGACATCTAGTACCCTGTGTTACCAATGTTCTACCCGTGTCAGTTTGTTGCAAAGTGCTCATCACAGCTAGCTTAGCTGACCTAGCAGGTCAGGCCTGCCGTCACGACGCTCTTGCCATGGCTGATGGTAAAACGCTTAGTAAGTAGTCCATCTGGCAGCCCCAAGGCTCATACAACAAGAACACATGATCACAAGGGTGATTCCCCCTCAAGAGAGGTACTACAAGTGTAATACACTTGAGACAAATTGACATAACACACATGCCAATGACAACCACGCCAGGGGAGCCTCAGAAATAAAGTATGTAAAAGAAATTTAGCCATGCAGCAAGGTGTATGTTCTCAGCTCAGCAGCAATCAAGGACAGAGCAATCACCCAGCTCGGCTGCTGGTGTTGACAGCCGCACAAGTACTTGCAGCGCTGTTGAGTAGCAGCAGCTAAACCTCAAATGACCCATCCGTCACATTTCTCAGGCCTGCTGAAGCGACTTGCTGACAATCTCAAAGACATTCTCACTTAGGCCCTCAACTGCTGCAATGCGCTTCAATTGTGCAACCATCATCGCCTGCCTCTCCTTGTCATACTGCTTGAAGGTGGTGAACACTCCGGCAACACGGCTGGCCACCTGATGGTTGATCTTGTCAAGCTGCAGTGCAGCAGAAGACAGCAGCAGCAGCAGCAGCAGCAGCAGATTCAGGGGGTGTTGTTGTTCAAAGTAGCAGCAGGGTGTTGACCTGTCCTGCCAACTTAATTTCCATTATCAAGTTGATGGTTGTTGCTATAGGCCAGAGCCGGACCTCAAGGCAGCCAGGGATGGCCATTCATCAGCTGCTGTACAGCCATAAACTGCGACTGATGGACAAGCACAATTGTAATACATCTACAGCAGAGGTTGCTACAACCAGCACGTGCTGCACTTTGTTACCATATAAGGCAATTACATACTGCAACAGTTGCAGACTCAATGGCAAGGCCTGCAAAGGAATTTTGCATCATACGTATGATGGTATGTGCATTGTACTTTATCGATGTTACTTTCATCATTGCTGTTATTGTTCTTGATGTCGATATCACTGTTGTTATCATTCTTATCCACAACAAGGTACTAGTACTGCTGTAGTAACTACTACTGCTGCTGCTGTTGTTGCTGTTGCTATTGTTCTTGCTAGTGTTACTGTATCATTGTTATTATCCACCGGGACTCAGCAGCCTATGCCTGCAACCTGACCCATGTGTGCTGCGATTATGTTACTGTCGGCTGCCTCCTCTGTTTCATTACTACCTGTTGTGCTTGGTAACCCACCTTGACAACTGCATCACCCATGAATTCATACCCACTGCCATCTGCTGCATGGAAGTTCACGCTGCGGGCAAAGCCAAGGAATAAGCTGTAGCAGCAGTTGGGTGTTGTGATTGTGAAGGATGGATGATCCATGAGCGACTTCACATTCTTCAGGTTGCCAGGTAAGCTGCTGCCTGCCTGCACTGCCAACCACTTGAGCAGCACCAGCGGCTTGTCCTTGTTGGCCTCATAGAACTCCTGTGCATCAACATATATGCAGGATGGTATAGTCAGCATCATCACTGCTACTGCCTGTGGATGCAGGATGCATTACTTGACAGCAGTGGAAAACTGCAGCATATCCTATATGACTAACCTTTTGCTAGACTGTACAAGGTCTGACTCAGTCTATGATGCACACTGTTTCATCTGTCCTACAGCTGTATCCTCCTGCATAGCATCATCCAGCTGCAACAGAACTTGCCAAGCACTGAAAGATGAAGCAGTCTGCATAAACGTATGGACGGATCATACCTGCAGTGCTGTTGCTCGTGCTGGCGTGTCATGGTCGCACAACACAGTGAGGGCCGCCATGCGGTCAGTCATGTTGGTCGCCTCACGGAACCTGCAGGGCCAGACCAGGCAACACTGCTGAGATGGAGCCCATACTGCAGTTTTTTCCTCCCCAGTACTGGGTTGACAGACAACTAGGCTGCTCAACACTTGTCAGTGTTAACCTGCCAAACAAACACATAATGCATGTACAAAACAAATTCAACAAGACAAACCCACTAGCGTTTACAGCGACTTTTCCACGAGAAAGAATGATGTATAGAGCCCTCACTTTTGTAAAAGCTGTTCCTGGATTGCTGAGTCATCCAAGCTGCCCAGAACTGCCTGGCTCATGTTCTTGATGGAGCGGCGAGCACACTCCACGTCATTGTATTGATAGGGGGTGCCAGCAGGAACATCATTCTGCTTCAATACAGCATCCAGCAAAGGCCTCAGCTGCTGCGCCAGCTGCTGGTAAACATATTGTCGGACCTGCGGATGGCCACCAGGACAACAAACTTTTTGTCATGCTGCTGCAGAAAAGCACATAGCAGCAGCAGCAGTGCTGCCAGAACCCCATTCAAACAGTCTTCTGAACTGAACAGGGTTCTCATCTTTTCATGCAATAAGAGGAGGCTGGACAGCAGCATGACCAGATGGAGGATGCCCGTTCACTGTTGTCTCACCTGCCAGACAAGCACTGGGTCTGCCTCATCAATGCGGTCTATGATCTCATTCAGCGCCGGCAGCCGGATTGCCATTGCCTGCATCAACAGCCAGGGAGCAGCAGGGGAATGCTTGAAGAAGTACCCAGGAGGCGGCAGGGGGAGACTAGCAGGACACGCAGCAACTTCCCAGCACACTGGCATGCAAGCGTGAATTCGACCACAGCCCATATCTGTATCATACCTTGAAGTTACCATCCACGCTGTCATCTTCCAACACTGCCTTGAATGCTGACACCAAAGATGCTGGCACGCCACCAGCAGCAGCGCAGCGCTCTGCCAGCGGAGTTGATGCTGAGCCTGAGGCTGCTGCATGGTACAGCTGTATCAGCAGCTCCATGTACAGCCGCTGACCAGCCTCCCATCTTAACACACAAGCAAAACGCAGAGGGTGAAAGCAGCACTTGGGCGGAACACACAGACATGTGCCATACAGTCTACTGACAACACATGCACCATCAAAACAGAAAGGATGACCAGGGCACGGTACTTATATGATCACTGTTCAACACACACAAAGGCCCCAACCCCCGTCAGGCTACCACAGGTACATGTTGCAAGGACGGCAGAGCTGCCAGCTGAGTTATCACTGACAGCTCACCTGTTGCACGGGTCAGAGTCATGTGCAAACATGAGCTGCAGGTGCTCATCAGTCTGACCCTCCACCACCAGCTTGACAGGGGCACTGAAGCCTCGCAGCAGACTGGGAACAGGCTCAACCTGGAGTTATAGTCATGCCCAAGCAACAAATCAGCAATCATGCAGTTATCACAGCAACTCAAGGGCAACACCAGTTATCAGACTGTTGCCATCCAGGCAATATGACATCAAGTAGCCAAGAGCTAGCAGCCAGAGGGCTTATGAGTATCACTTGTGATCCTTCCACACAACAGCAGGGTTCCTGCTATACTGCCTATCCCTGTCATGCTGCCGAGCACATGCACTCACCGGCACATCTGTGAAGGTGAAAGTGTTCTTCTCCGCATCACACCTCAGCACTGTGGATGTGCCGACAGCGCCCTGGCCCTCGAGGTGCAGGGGCAGGTCAGCGCCATCAGGGCCTAACAAACCCACCTGAGCAACAAACAACAAACATGTAGAGGCACTGCACTGAGTTGCATGACCATGAAAACATGAGTTACTTCACGATGCAGCATGTGATCATCCGCAGTGGTGTACAGGCCTGTCACCAATGAAACAAAGTCGGTTGGGCTGTCAGCTGGGCTGGGCTGCCCTTGACCCTGGCAAGAACAGTTGGGCAGGAGTGCAGGTCATTGACCTGATGGACCAAACAGCTGATACCTTGAGTGGAATCAGCACAGGCTCCTTGTCTGGCTGGCCATTGGTTGGTGGCGTGACCTGGTGTGTTTTGATTGTGTATGTCTTCTTGGCTGCATCATAACTGGTAGAGACAGTCAACTTGGGGGTTCCTGCCTGGCCGTACCACCTGGCATTGGCATCAACAGTGTCCAACAACCAGTAAGACAAGCTGCCCCTGATAACATGGTGAGCTGCACAAGACAATTTGGCCTTGCAGATCATGGACACATGTACAACAGCAGCAGTTCGTGCAACTCATAAAGGTATAGTAGAAGCAGAAATAAGCAGCAAAAAGGGTTGCGCTGTGATGAAGCATGCTGCCTGCGTCTGATGCGCCTTCCACAGATGTGCAGTGTTGATCCAGTGCCAGCACAAGCTCACTTTGCGATGCCCGACAAGTCCTCGCCGTTTGCATCTGCCATGGCAGCCAAGAAGTCATCACAGGTGACAGCCTGCACAGCACAACCAACAGTAATGTGGCACAAGACTCGACGAAACCAGACTAGTTGATGCCAGCAGCCCACCACAAATGTTTGAGGGGTCGTGGCGGCAAGACTGCATGCCCTCTGGAACACCACCTGCAGCTGGCCAGGTGAGGTGCTGTGTGCACAACACGCGCGCATGATCGCCTCACCTGCCCATCATGCCTCTTGAAGTAAAGGTCCATGCCCTTCCTGAATCCCTCCTTGCCCAGCAGCGTGTGGTACATGCGGATCACCTCGGCACCCTTCTCGTACACGGTGACTGTGTAGAAGTTGTCCATCTTGATGTAGCTGTCAGGGCGGATGG
This sequence comes from Coelastrella sp. MACC-549, assembly GCA_018290735.1. Taxonomy (NCBI): domain Eukaryota; kingdom Viridiplantae; phylum Chlorophyta; class Chlorophyceae; order Sphaeropleales; family Scenedesmaceae; genus Coelastrella; species Coelastrella sp. MACC-549. The sequence goes on along the minus strand of JABEVS010000058.1, from coordinate 7,917 downwards.
GATGTGCCATGGGGCCCGCATCCTCACTGAACTGACTGGCACGCAGGACTGCAACATCCTGTAGTGGCAGGTGACAGGCAGAAGTGAGCCTGTTATGAGGTCATCATGGCGGGAGTAGGACGTGTATTGGAGCTGTCCTGTTGATGCTGTGGACCTTTCAGTGCTACTCCGAAAAGGCGCGCCTGTGGGCTGGACTAAGCACAGTCGCAATTTTGTGTTTTGAAATTGAGGGGCTCCTTACAACACTAATACAGCAAGCATAAACACGACACTTGCTGTTGACTGACACAAAGGGCAATTATCCATGACTATATCTTCTCCAGGCTCGACTACATAGGACTTTCCCTCTGTCTATCAAATTGCAGACTTTCCACAACCAGTATCTTGCAGGTCACATCTGTGGAAAGACACTCTATCAGCATGTGCAATAATCAAATGAGTGACGCGCAGCAATTGCCATGCTTCACCCCAGGAAATTTGCTATTCTGTTTATGCCATCCAGCGTGCCCACCTCAATGCGCTTTACTGCTACGCTGTTCATGTCTGCACTGAACTGCTGGTCCCTGAACACGGTGAGCCCCTCCTTCAGAGTGAGCTGGAACCAGTCACGGCATGTCACTCGGTTGCCTGCACAGCACACGCGGCAGCACAGCAGGTGTTGCTGAAACCATGCCTCACAGGCTTTGGCAGCCAAAGAGCACTACACCCACAAGCACAAAAGACAGCTACAGCGCCAACCACTCTTCTGAATGCAGCCGCGACACTCTCTGCTGTGCGTGAGCTACAGAGGCGGTCTGCTGCTACAACTTGCTGCTGTTGAGGTGCAGCAGCGACTGGCTTGCTGCTGCCCTGGCATTATATACCTGTCCAGTTGTGGAAATACTCGTGGGCCACCACACCCTCAATGCGGGCATAGTCTGTATCAGTGCTGCTGTCTGGATCAGCCAGCACAAGCCTGCTGTTGAAGATGTTGAGGGACTTGTTCTCCATTGCTCCCATGTTGAAGTCGTCAACTGCGACAATGTTGAACAGGTCCTGCAACGCCATGCATTCATTCGAAACAACACATCAGGCGTCTTGAGAGGGGGGAGGGGGGAGAATCACAACTCAAGGTTGATGCACTGGAGTAGTTCAGCCAGATTACTTGTCAACCAAGCATACCCGAGCAGTTGAAACACTCAGCACAGTGCCTGCTTACTGGCATTACTCATGGGAGCAGAGTGCAGGGGGGCGTATGCTCCACCCTCAAATCGACCACCACCTCCACACAAGTTACCCACCAGATCATACTCCAGACCAAAGACATCCTCATCCCACTTCATGCTCTTCTTGAGGGACTCCATGGCAAAATCAACCTGCAGTCATCACAACAGTACATGCACTGAGCAAGTGTGCAGTAGGCAGGGGGGAGGCAGGAGCAAGAAGCAATGATAAATCCTTGACCACCTGTGCTGCCTGCTGCAGCCACCACTGTTTGCCACCTGTTGTATACTGCCACCAAGTGCTGCAAATACGGTCTACTGCATGCAGACTTGGCCTAGCCCCTCCCATGCCCCGACTGTGTCACCTGGCTGATGTTTGCTGCCTGTGTGAAGATACGCAGAGTGACTGTCCTGCCGCTGCCCGTGGTGTACTTGTCCTCCTTCATGGCCAGGTCTCCAGCCACCAGGGCAAACAGGTAGCATGGCTTGGGGTACGGGTCCTGCAGCAGCACAGCAGACGCCAAGCATGATCACTCCTTCCTGGCACCATGAACCATAACACATCAGCACCCCCAGCAACTAGTGCTCAGTGCAGGCACCAGGGATCTTCAGCACCTGGCAGCATGTGCAGCCAGCAGTGGTGCCCCTGTGCCCACCTCCCAGACGGCAAAGTGCCTGCCGCCCTCCAGCTGGCCCTCCTCCTTCAAGTTGCCGTTGCTGAGCAGCACCGGGTACTTGACTTTGTCTGCCTCGATGCGAGTCGTGTAGCGGGCCATCACATCCGGGCGGTCAAGGAAGTAGGTGATGCCACGAAAACCCTCAGCCTCACACTGGAGGAGCACACAGATCAAGGCTGCGTCAGGTGGGAACAGACTGCCAACACACAGTAACGTGACACAGATCAGCTGACAGGCAGGTTTCAACTGTCCTTTTGTAATTTATGAATTCATGGATGTAGAATACTTCCCTGCTGCACAAGCACCAGTAGAGTATGCTTGCTGCATTCCCACACATGCCTGCAGTCATGTCCTGCAGCACTTGGTGGAGTTGTCATTGTAATGCTGGTGTGATGCCGGGCAAGCCACACCTGTGTGCAGTAGTTTCCTCCGCTCTTGTAGAGTCCCTCCAGCAGGCTGTTGTCCTGAGGCTTGATGGCGGTCACCACCTCCAGCTCAAAGTCACCGGCAGGGGGCGACTTGATCGTCAGTGACTTGGGGGTCACCTCAAAACCAGACTCAGGAACTGCCACTCCTGCAGGAGCAATTGTTATGTGCACAAATCTGCACTGCAAGTGCCTGTGCACAGCCCCGGACACTGGTGATCGCTGATGCCATGAGTAACAACATACAGTCAGGCCAATCAGTAATGGCATTCAAGTTGACTCCAGCCGGTTTTGCATTGCCACTAAGTTAACCGTGAACTTCACCACTTAATGAACTGCCAACTTCGGAATTTAATACCGGTTGCCCCGTATTTGAGCTGCATCAAGATTGCACATACCATGATGACTGCTGCCCCTGCTGCTATTGCTGCGACTTCTTTGAGTCTGTTGCTGCTACGACATGCAGCAAGCCAGCCTGCACTGCTGCAGGGCACTCCTACCTGCCACCTTGACCTCAACCAGCTTTACATCGTCTCTGCCATTCAAGACCAGTGGAGGAGCTGCACCATTCTCTGCATAGTTTGGTTTCAGCTGCAACTTGCTGTGCACGTGTGTGACATCTTCGTTGAGAATGAAGTTGAGAGCCACAGTCTCAACCAGGTACGGAGGAGCCTTATAATCCTTGCGGAAGATTGGCTGAGGCTTGGCAGAAGCCTGCAAAGAGATTGCATGGGCAGATGAAATATACTCCAGGACTTGAGTGAATAATGCCTACATAGAGCTTAACCCTGCTGCTGCTGGTCCTGCTAACGGTTTTGATGTGCCACCCAACTATCGCAGATGCAGGCACCAGCAACCAGTTGACGTCCTGCTTGCTGCCTGCTGTGTGGGGTGACAAGCGGTAGCATGCAACAATTTTTGCTGAGAGTTTGTTTGCACGTGGCCGATGCAGCTGGGGTGACAGGACAGTACACAAGTGGCTGAGCAACCAGCTGCATTGCTCTGCACACTACTGCTGTGCTTCCGCCTTGTTTGCTGATGGTCGTGCAGGCTCCATGATCGCATTGAACGCACCTCCACTGCTGTTGCTGTGGCACTGGCCATCGCGCGAGCAATCAGCTGCCTGTCAACTGCACGCTGCCTGAGGGACAAGCCACCAGCACGACCCTGACCTGCATCGAGTGATCACCACAACAGGTGGCGTTGCAGTTGTTCTGGGGCCTTCAGTATGCTCTGATCAAATGACTCACCAGGCATATGCATTGAAACGCACAGGGCACACGCTGCATGGTGTTTTGCAACCGAACAGATGGTTGACAGCACCGTAGAAGGGCAATCAGCTGCATGCGCAGTTCAGGCTCCTGAGGATGACATCCCAAGAGTATGTACATAAAGCATAGATAAGAAGGAAAGGTGTACTGCCTCTGCCACTTTCAAGACGGACATTTGGCGCCCGTGTCCCAGCAGCAGCTGCAATCGCATGAGGGCATGTCTCACCGTTGCTGGCAAGACACCTCGCAAATACGGAACGCGGGCCTGCTAGCGCACGTCCAATCTGTGGGGCTCGAGCCAACGCTCTCATCACAATTGCGAATGCGCAGATACAAAGTATATGTGATTGCCGATAGTTTCTTTTACTCCTCTTGCCGCGAGTGCGAACCGACAGTCGTGGCGGTTTGTTGTTTGAGGCCTATGATGGCAGGCACACCTAGGGGCTTTCATAACGCTGTTTAGCAGTCTGTAAGCCCTTGCTTGTCACACATATATTTCTGTCGCACTGATCACCTGACGCACATACAGTTCAGCCTTGGTCACACATCCTGATCAGTGAATCGAGTAAGAAGCCTGATGTTAGCTCGCCATTTGGTACAACAAGGGACGCATTGACTTGTTTATGGCAGATTGTGCTGTATCAGCCTATCTATGTGGCTGGATGTTTGTGCTCTGCGTTGCAAAGCTGCCGTGGCAGCATGTGGCATGGAGGCCTCTCTTGCCGACCAGCGGGTAGATTCATCTCCTGGATTAAGTTCAATAAATGATAACAAAGTACAGATTCGCTAAGTGAACCACATCAATCAATTTCTGGGTGCCAGGTGCCAGGTGCCATGCTGCTGCTGCTGCTGCTGCCAGTTCACCCCTGCTACTGTGCTGCTTCGAGCTCATCATTGCTTTCTGATGTTGGTTGCTTGGGAGTCTGTTGCTTTTTCTGGTCTATCTCTACCTTAGGGACGTGCACCTGCGGGCATGAATAGCATACTGGTTGGCCTCCCACATGGCAGACATGCTTGGGTGCAAGCCCAGTCCCAGTTTCAAATACTCAACAACACCAGCAATGCATGTGGGGCCAAGCCTCCTTACCGCACTAAGAGCAGTCATCATTGTCACTTCTGCAAGCAGCTGTCCTGCACTCAACATTTGCACTGCCAGCCTGGTTGTGCTGCTGGTCAGCAAGCGCTGCACTCAGAGCCTCCTGTTCAACACAGCAGATCACATCTGCCGACTGGCATAGCATAGCACCTAACCCAAAAGCCCGGCATGCACTATTTGCTGCTTAAAGCACTGACCTGTGTGTTGCCCAACAAGTTCTTGAAGTACTTGTTCTTGACAATGAGTGTTGCACCTTTGAATGTCTTGTAGTACAGGCCTACCATGCTCATCAGGGTGTGCAGCTCTGCGGGTTAAAACCAGGTTGATGCAACAGCAGTGTGGCACAAAGCCTCAATAAAACATAGGAAAGCCAGTGCTAGTAGTACGTGCCAGCAGCATGCTCTACATATTTCCATCATCAGCCTAACACACAAGTGGCAATGTAACGAGCGACCTCAACTATACGAGCCATATAATAGTACTGCTGCATCATACACACACACGCTACCGCTGTTCTTCCTGCTGCTGCATTATGCAGCATTTTTGCTCAGGTGCTGGCCCCTTCCTACCAGCTATCCCCCCGATATCAATGCAGATCTTGTTGTAGGTGCCAGTGGGGCTCAGTGACTTCAGCTTGTCAGTGTCAAAGCCATCAACCACCTCAAAACGGCAGTGAGGGTACCGCGCCTTGGCTCTGTAACAGGTTACACGGCAGCAGCAGCAGCAGCAGCAGCGAGGGGATTTGGAGGCCATTGGCTGCAGCAGCTGTGTTGTGTTGCAGACGGCAGTGGACCTCACACCTTGTGACAGCAGGTGGTGATGGCCTGTTGCAGCAACAGCCAGACGTGTGCTGGATCACCCACAAGGCATGGACATCCCAGGCACAGGAGGTCTCATGCACCCCACTCCGTGATGCTGCGGGTCCCAGGAGTCCTCCCAGGGTCCTCAGGAGTGCAGGAACAAATGCCAGGAGCAGACATCTCAGCAGCTGCAAGAGATCACATGAATAAATGAATGCTCACCAGGTGTGCAGAGGTACCGTTGTCTGTGGTTTTATTGTGGGTGTGTCATGTGATGAGTTACCAGGAGTCTCACCTTGCCACTGGGTCCCAGTTCAGGTCAATGCCCAACACCCACTTACAACGGGAGTGGAGGATGTCTGTGGTCACACCTGGTGTCAAGCAGCAGCAGCAGCAGCAGGTGGAGGAGATGGCAGAAGCATTGGTACCATGGGCGCAACCCAATGCCACAAGTCATCATAGGCTGAAGGAAAGACAGGGCAACGCTTTTACAAAAAAGACAGCTACAGCTTGATGTCACTGTTGCTGCTGTGTTGAACACTCAGAGCACCTTGCATGACAATGTGGGTTGTCTATCTGAAATTTGCTGCCTCAGGGGTTATAAGTTCACTCAGCAAGGTGCTATCGCTTCAGCTGCACCTTCTACAGAACAAACTGTTCACCTTGCTAGCTGCTTGCAGTAGCACTACCAGCTAGAAAGCACTGGTGTGCCGAGGCACTTGTTCAGCTGCTGATCCTGCTGTTGCTCACCCTCGTGGCAGCCCACCTCCAGCACCACGTCATCTGGGTGGGCATACAGCAGTGCTGCTGACCGGTAGTGCTTTGTGGTCTCACAAACAAGAACACGAGCAGGAGGCTGCAGCAGCAGGATGGGGCGTGTCACAGGCAACAGCTGTGGTGCGCTGGGACTTCAGGATCACAGACATTTATGGAATGATATCAACTACTGCCATTGCTGCTTTGGCCGACAGACAGCATAAGTTGATATAGCATGTGATGTAACTGCTCAACTCACTGCTGTTTGGTGTGTGTAACCAGGGCTAATTCTCATGAGAGGGCTGCAGGAGAGGCTTGCGAGTCGACATGACTGGACTGTCGCTGAGATAGTCTGAGCCTCACGGTTGATAGGCAACAAGTATCTGCCAGTGGTTGTCACCTGGTGATACACCCTCAAAGATTCTGGCCGTGTCCAGTATGTCTTGCCATCTGCAAGGTACTGCACCTGGCAACGGCCATAATGCTGATGTGTGGGGTCTTCCATGATCCCTGTGATGACTGTAGCCTTCCCATGCCGTTTTGTGGTCACGATGTCGCCGACACTGACAGCAGAGCTGGTTGCAGCAGCACTATCTTCTCTTGGGTCTGAGTTATGAGCTACAGTTTCATCTTGTGACATGAAGCCCGCTGTGCAAGATAACTCTGACTCTGTAAGGCAGGCTTGGCCCAGATCAATCAGAACATAATGAGGCGCACAGCATCAATCTCAGGTGGCTGTCTGCAGCTGGCTGTTTGGCACGAGAAGCCTTGCGAGGAGACAACGAATGCGCAGAAAATGACAAACATGCAATGCAGTAAGAACGGCTACCGTCAGCCGTTGGTCCAGTGTTAGTGCCATCCAGGTCCCTGAGAAACCAGCAGAACTTAGATCGTCAACAGCGTGAGTTCGAGTTATAGGGACAAGCGTTGTAGCGCTTTACGGCTACCCCAGGATGCCTCCATTACAACAAAGATATTACACAGCACGCATGGTCTTGTGTAAGCGCTCAATCAAAGGGTGCAGTCTAATGGTGTGACAGACTTCCGTGCGCAATATAGAAGCATGCTCGTGGTCCGGAGGGTATGTAAACACCATAGCCTGTATAGAAAGCACAATATCAGCTGCAACTCTCAGATACCAACCTCAGTGTCAAGAGGCATGACAACACCTCCAGTACCAGACAGGGCCCATGCGATCCTCTCTTACTGGTGCGCACGGACACCTGCATGGGTACAGATGCCTAACCTGCTTTGCGCCAGCTATGCCGTCAGCCTGCAGTATCACTGAGCACGGCCTCTGCTTGCGAAGGCTGTAGGGTGGCATGAGCAGCTGTAAGCTCTGCATGGCTTGGGCACTTTGCAGGCTTGGCCCAGTCTACTTGACACCACAGAAACCTGGTGACTGGGCCCCTGCTGAGGTCACCAAGATCTGGTTCAAAGGAGGGGATGAGGTTGATCAAGTAAGTACGTGCGCTGCCGGCACACTCCATCAGGACAGTGCACTCTGTCTGGAGGACTAGTGCTACTTGGGCTGGACACACTTCTCACACTGCTTCAGGGCCATCAAGTTGTAAGTTACACGAGTGTAACCCGCCCGTTAGCGAGCCAAGTACAGGCTCATTGGGCAAAGCACAGTATTTGATCACAGTAGGTATACATATACAGCAAGCTCATTTGAGCCAGTTGTTCA
>JABEVS010000587.1:0-35100 GCA_018290735.1 Coelastrella sp. MACC-549 | reverse complement strand
GAACTACGTCGGACTTTGACCACAGCCACACGAGTGACACTAACAGTTACAGTGTCCGTGTAATCCCTCACTGTGGAACGTAGGCGGGCCTATATGCCAGATCCATGCCCTCAAGTCCATTAAGTTTAAGCCATCCTTAGTCTTGTCCAGTGCAAGAGGCACTGAGCCTGTGGTGAAGGCCTCGTATACATCCATCCCTGTCTTGATACCTCCGGCTGCAGTGGCCACCTACAACCAAGAAGAAAACTGCTAGGTATAGCAGTTGAAGTTACTGGCTGGGCAATACATTGGCGTGCAACGGAGCACGTTGAATATGGCAAGAAAGCTGTGCAGATCACCAGCCATCGGGAGACCATGCAGCTTCGATGTGCTCTGCGATCTGAAGAATGCAACGCAACACGCGTGAGGCTTACTAATGTAGTACCTTTTGCAACTCATCCAGCTCAAAGCATTTGCCGAGCGACACTAGGTTGCCAGCCACGATATGCACGTCATCATCTGTCAACGGAACATCCATCTCTGAGGCTGCATGCAGCCTATGCCGTCCTACCCTACTGGGCACAAGTAATGGCTTGTTGATGCCCAGCTGCTCTGTTCTGCGTTTGGGCCCAGAGGGTCCCCTGAGCACCCGTGTTGCCTGCAGCTGCATCTCCAAATCCTTACTGAGCGACCAAATTGGCAAGTGAAAGTGGTGACTGGTCGAGACGTCTGAACCAGCTGCGCAGCTGCGACAGCTAGTGACTGATCTGTAGCAGTATTGATTTGCAGAGGCTCACTCTGCTGTTGAACAGGAGCAGTAATGTGCGGAAACTGTTGAAAGCAGGCTGCAGATGTGCGTGACCAAAAGTGAAGTACGGCAGCACACTTGCTAATGGCGAGTCTGCATTACAGACACGGGTTTTAGCAAGGAAAATTCCGCGAGCTGGTCAGCAGGCAGTGTGCATGCACGATCGGAGCGCAAAGCCTGTCACAGTCTAAAAGTACACATGCATGCGTCACAGTTCTGCACGCTTATCCGCCATGCTGCTGTCAGTGCGTTGTCCAAGCCTGCAGGGGAGGGCTCGACTTATTACTGGGAAAGGCAGGGAGCAAAATGTAACAGCAATAGAACCTCACAGAGAAAACCTGCTAAGAAGCGCTCTGGGACGCTCAGCTGCTGAGGGCAACGTAGGGGACCTGGATCGCCTGCTAGCAGCGCTCACAGCCTGTGGCAATGACGTGCGCGGCATGGCACAGGTAAACTGCAAATTATTTTCAGGAACATTCTGAAGTGTATTTGTTGCGCTGCGGAGCGTTGAACACCGCGAGGCTGCACAGTGCTGTGATGTCAGTTCTGCCAACTTGCACCCACACACTCAGTACTACCGTAGTACTACCGTGACGGTAGGGGCCCTACCAAGGGGTGGGGTTAGTCAACTACGAGAGGGTTGCCCGTGTAGTGTAATATTACACCAACTAGCGTACTCTGGGGCTCTTTGTTCAACAACCAGCGGGTGGTCCACCAGACCAAACGTCTGTTTTGTGGCTGCATAGCCTGTCTATTGCTACCAACAGAAGGGAACCGGTTAGACCATTTCGATTGGTCTAACCGGTGTTGCCACTTCTGGAGGTTGCAGTAGCTGCATTGCCTGGGCCGGTTTGAGTCAAACTTGAAGCCTCACATTACTGATTCCTGCGTTGCACAGCCGCTGTGCGGCATTGGATGCGCCTGCTCAGCTAACAACATGTCAACATTCGTTACAACTTCACACTAGGCTGGTGACCCACTCACGATTATGCCATGTTTGTGATCTTAAGTTACAATCATGATACTCCATGGCATGGAACGGTACATATACACAGCTGTCAACTTGTTGCATGGCTCAATTTCTTTTACAGCTGTACCGGTGTGAGCTGTGTATGGCCTCAAAGCTGTGTATGGCCTCCTCATGGCCTCCTGCTCTTGCTGGTGCATGCATGAGCAGGTGATCAAGACCGACTTTCCAGAGCTGCACCAGCCCATCAAGTACCTTGCACACCAGCTGCGGGAGGTTCCAGTCCCGGTCCTCCACAAGCAAGATGCAAGCAGAAAACAGATTGTGCCCCGTGCACACCTGTTGCGTGCGGGTTCAACATCTGCAGCAGCTGAGGAGTTCCTGAAGCAACAGCTTCAGGTTCCTGCCCATCAGAAGGTGAAGATCCTGTTTAGCGCAGTTGGATCCCCAAGCGAGGCCCAGGAGTATGAATTGACAGATGAGATGCTGGAGCAATATCCCATGGCATATATTGTAGGCTATGCTAAAGTCTGGTTTGTGTCAGAGCTGTAGTGGCAAGTTGCTGCAGCTGGCTTGTATTGGAAAACTCAGCATTGGCAGATGCCCAGTCCACTTCTTGAGTTGGCCGCATAAGTTAGGCAACTTGCCAAAATCCGGCCCAGGTACTGCACTGCAAGGCCCTTGCAGCGGCTTAGGCCATTGCTCATGTACTTGCAATGACAATACTGGGTGTCGGCCCTTCAATAAGTGGCCGTAGTTGCCTGGTATGGTGCGCATGTCAACATGGTGTCGTATGCTTCAAGCTAAATTTGCTTGATTATCTGACGGTGTCTGAGTTGACTAGCTTTAAGTGTGACTCAGTCAGACACGCTCAGTGGCATTGCCAGCCAGGCGCTTCAGCTTTGAGTGACTATTCAAGAAGTGCAAGGAGCCGCCTTCAAGGCCCCGGAGGCCCCCAAGCCTTGGGGGCCCGGGTCTCAAATGCAGGCGGACTCTTGTGAGGTCAGGCCTTTGTTGTTTATATTGTTTAATTGAGCTTGAACCTACTCAGTAGTATGGCATGCTTCGTGAGTTGACAACATAAACAACAAAACACCTGACTTAATTATACGGTATGAAACTCTGCAAAATCAATGTACGGTACATACATGAAACTCTGCAGCAAAATCATTGTACGGTACATACATGACAGTGCTGTCTGGCCAGCAGCACTTGCTGCTGTGCTTTCATGATTAGCAGAGCCAACGACAATGTTGAGAATACCACCACCACTACTACTACTACTACTACTACTACTACTACTACTACTACTACTACTACTACTACTACTACTACTACTACTACTACTACTACTACTACTACTACTACTACTACTACTACTACTACTACTACTACTACTGCTACTACTGCTACTACTACTACTGCAAGTTACCTCAAGGGTTTCCACCCGTAAGGAGCCAACTAATGGCTCATGGGGGCACACCAAAAAGAAGCAGAAACCAGATTCAATCCCGCTGAATGTCTGCAAGTTCAACCTGCAGAATATCATCAGACTCAACCTCCAACTGGGACTCAGAAAGATTATGCAAAACATGCATAGGTGTATTTGGATTGCAACGCAACAACCAGCACAAATGAACAAATTTGTTCATTGCATTTAAATGCAGCCACAAAACGCTTTAGCCTATTGCAGATGATATATGAATACAACTTTAGCCTATTGCAGATGTTATATATTCAATATAGAGCAAGTTGTTTGTGAATAATTCGGTTGGCAGAGATATCAGGTGGGACAATGCCATTGCACCCCATATGAATGAATGAATAAATGATCTACGCTTGGTGTCTTTGAATAGACACCCGTGTATGTTGAGGGAGGTGGCGTGTGTGGCAATGGCGGTGCCATCGGCTCCACGCCCCCTTGTCGACACCCTACCGTGCACCCCATTTATGATCGTATGTCATGCCATGGCTGGATCCTTGCGTTCTGGCCAAAGAATATAGAGCCAAGTCAGCTTGGCATTGGCTCGTGAAACAGGCATTCCATCTATGGAGAGGAGTTTGTCCTTCAGTGTATCTGAGCATCTGTGAGTGTGCGCGTATTGCATGCGCAACAGAAGTTGTGTTGACCATTATGTGCTGGGCCTGCTTCCCTTTATCACCGTGGTACCCCCCATCTACCAGTCCCGGGTGTCAACGTTGAACAGCTGCCCCATTTGAGCTCCAGGACTGCTTGCCGCAAGTATACATACGTGTGTACCCACTGCTAGTGATCAGATCAGATGTTGTGCAATGCTGCTGCTGCTGCTTACCTCAAGGGTTTCCACGCGTAAGGAGCCAGCTGATGAGCTGGCTGTTGAATATGTGGTATGAGGGCGGGCAGTCTGAGACTGCTCTGCTTGAAATTAGTGTGTGCAGTGGTTGTCTTGCAACCCGTCTACGCCTTGAAGGCGTGTCACTGGAATGTGGTGTGTTAGAGTTTTGGTCAGCTAAAACTACAGCCTAGTGACTGAGTGTAGGTGAGGCGATGGGGCGACATGCAGTACCCGCCATCTACCAGTCCCGGTTGTTGAACAACTGGCTCAGATGAGCTTGCTGCATATGTATACCTACTGTGATCAAATACTGTGCTATGCCCAATGAGCCTGTACTTGGCTCGCTAACGGGCGGGTTACACTCGTGTAACTTACAACTTGATGGCTCATGGGCACACAAAAAAAATGCACAATGGGCCTGGCCTTAGTGACTCAGTCACTGACCGGGTCATTGGCTCGCTGATGGGCAGGTTACGTAACCTGTGTATACACTCGTGTGACTTACAACTTGGTAAACATGCTGTCGTTGGTCACAGGCAGCGGCAAACAGACCACAAGTTATGCTCAGCATAACTGGGAAGTTCCCAGTTAACTGGCTTATCATTACGCCACACAAGAGAGAAGTTGTTGCAGGCAGCACCTGCAACAACAGACCTGCAGGATCTCCCTGCCCCTCTGAGTAACCGCAAGCAAGGAACAACTCAAGCTGCATCTGGATCGTACAACCTTCAGTCAGTTTGCTGGTGGGTCACACCAAAAATAACAAGTGCTGCGAAATCAACGCTGTTTACAGCTTCAAGATCTTTTGGGATGATGAAACAGTCTGCCGGGGGCATGCATGATGCAAGGGAAATACGGCAAGGAACTACGTGCAGTCATCTAGATGTCAGATCTGACACTTGTATGCATGCAATTAGTAATAACACACTTAAGAGCAACAGGCTCAACTGATCAAACATTGGTGGTTAAACCATCAACAATCCAGTCCAGCCCTGCAGTGCATGGGCCACACCCGCTACTTGACGTGGCACGTGCCCAGCATGCCCTCATGCCCGGCATCTTCTAGTACTACTGGGAGTGGTAGTCAGACATCAGATGCGCATCAGACAACATGCATGTACCTTATTAATAACATGGCAGGCAGAGTATGATAATGTGAGACCCAGACACTGCTACTCATATCATAGAATGCATGAATACATAACCTTACAACACACGCGCAACAGCCCCAAGGCAGTGAGCACTAGCAGCTGACAGGGGGACAAACGAGCACAAGGCTGTGAAAATGGAAATAATCTCTTATACCCAAGGCATAAGCAGCGTGCCAGGATGCATTTGTCAGATTCCAAGTCCACCTAGCACTGAAGCCGCCTTTCAAACAATGGCAGGCGACATGATGACGTGATAATGATTGCATCTGTGACCCCAGCAACGTGACTCAAGAAGAGCTGACCACAGGTAATGGCTAGCTCAGATACATGGCAATAGTGCGCATCATGCAGCTAGTCAAATATGCAAATGCAAGAGTAGGCTGTGTACGTAGTAGGCTGCATTTGTTTGACAAATCCTTGGTGTGCCAAAGAGAAGGGGTTGGGGGCAATGACACGTTACTGCCAGGTAAACCCATGCCATGAGATGCATGGCACACACATCGTGTCGACACCGAATTGATTCTGACACAATTGACACTCATCAGCTGCAGGCCTGAGGTGCTTACATCAACAATGCTGCTACACGATACTCTGCTGCAACTGCTGCCTCACTAACGACATATCATACGTTTGACAGTTAACTGTGTGCGCCCAGCTCATCCCCAAAACACAGCTATTGCTGGCAGGAGTCAAAGGCCCAGTCTGCCTTCGAAGGATGCAGACACCATCGCAGGACAGACCGGAGAACCAACATCATCTGGACACTTAAGCAAGACTGCCAGAGTCAAGCTGAATTGAGAGAGCTCAGACTGATGTGCCAGGCTTTAGGGTTTAGAGTCGCCCAAGAGTCCCAGAAACCCCCCAGAACTGTTGGCAACTTATTGAAGCTGCAATGGCTTTAGCACAGCCAAAGGCGCTAAACCCAGGCAGTGCAATAGCAGCTGAATGTACGACCATGGAAAGCAGCCCACAATGTCTGTAGCAAGCAGGCAAGCAAGCAAGCATAGCTGTAGGATGCATGACCTGGTGCCTGCATACACTGAGAAAGCAAGCTTAGCCACACACTGAATAGTACTTGTAAGCATTACTGCACCAAAACCATCTCTGGCGCAGGTAGCTCCTGCTTTGTTCAAGGGATAGACTCTATAAGATGATCTGAACGGGCACAATGACAGCCAGTCAGGCACACACAGGCATCCACACACACACACACCATCTCGATATGAACAATACACCACAACATACTGGCAAAGGCCAATGTTTTGCCTGTGTCCAATTTACAATCAACCAGGGACATGCATCATAGCGTTTACTTTCATCTAAACATAGAAGCTGATCCATATCCATCCAATACAATAGATACGACCCATCAGCAGCACACACCATCAAGGAAAGCCAGCGCAGCTTGGCTAGGGGCATCCGCAACACAACTCAATTCTGATCTGCTGAAGCAGTTTTGCATATCACATCAACTTGTATCAAAGAGAGCCATGTCACCACAACTGCCCTTGCTTTCTAACACTTCTGCCACCGTACTGTACCAAATCTGACAAATACCTGATCTAGCCAATGACCCAACCTCCCTCACGATTGAGTCAGCTGTCCTTCCATGCCAGTGGGGCAGCAAAAGGGAGCTTTTCACCAGAAGATATGGGCAAGAGGCATCCAGCGGTGGCCTTGCTCATGAGTGATCAAAACAGACCAGGGTGGGTAGGCAATACTGTCACACAAGGCCAATAGTAGCTACTATCTACAGATCAGTGCCAGCATCAACTTGCAGCAACACCACTTGCTTTGAGATGACTACTCCAGCAACCACAGTCAGCATTGTCATACTATGACTGCTTTTGTGAAAACCACCTAGTCCGCTGTTGCCATTGCCCCTCATCCACTGCACAAAGGCACCACTGCCCTGCACATACGCAGCAGCCTTCCCAAGGACTTTCCGGCTCGAAAGAGTAACCCTCCTTTCTTGCACTCAATGGCCTACTGATGTGCCACACTGAAGAAGCTAGTCTGTCCTGGTACAGCTCCGTAGCTGTCTCAAGACTCTGTCTATCCAGACAGAGGATAGACAGAGGAAGAAGCGGAAAAAGTGAACATGGGAACACATACTGTGGTCGTGACATCCCTGAGATGGCCGAAAGGCATGACACAATCTATGCTGCGTGACATCCACCACAATGCAACCCTCTGACGCATGCAGCACGAATAAGACTCGGCTGAACAAAAACCTGTCCTTGGTTTGCAACGCCCAGGAGAACCTTAGCAGAGTGATGAACCTGTCTGCATCATTGGCGAATATGGAGGCCTGGCTTTGAAGAATTGTGCAAGCACGCACACGCCACCATGTACTTTGCTTAGAGACGAAGAGAGAGACACAAAAGAACCTTGACAACCATCCCCTGTGCATCAGTACAACAAGCATGGTGTTGATGACAAAATGCATCCACAGTATGGCAGTAAGTTGAGGCACCACACTATTTGAATAAACCCCATATAAGTCGGCCAATCGTAAGACACTGCCATGGTGTGATGCAATCGCCTCCTGAAACAAGACCCACTATGTTTGACTGTACTCTGTCAGGGTTACCTCTATAACCCAGACACCTACTAACCCTGCAATACTGATGCAAACAACAGCATTTGATCTCCCTGGTAGTCGATGCTCAGAACTACTAAAGTCCCCTTGGGCAAGTGCTATCAGCACCTGCCTTGCAGCACACAGAAATATGTCCAAATGCAAGCCAGTATTATGTGCGCATGGTAAGTACCACATGGTCAAGGCATTGCAATAACATGTTATAACAAGGGAAACAACATGTAAGGTAACAACAAGGCCAAGGACACAGTATATGTTAAGAACCAAATGAGTGTAACTCAGGTAGTAGACAGCACTGTAACCACATCAGAAAGATGCACCAGCAGTGATTTGGAACATCACTGGCATTGACAATGGCATAAACTTATGTTGAAACAAACCTGGCAAGACCTATGCCACCGTAAAATAGCAGCTATGCTTCAGCAAGCAGCCAAACGGCCAAGGCGAACGATTTGACAATGGGACAATGTATACAGTGATAGGCCTCATATCTCAGCCTGTACTTGTGTAGCGCCTGGCCTTCAATCCCCTGCACAAGTGCACAACTTTACTTTGCAGGCATCTGTTGGAGGTGCAACCACCAACCCCATGCGCAATTTGCAGCAGATGAACTGCCGTATCAAAGCATCTAGAGGCAGACAACACACTGGTTGGCGCTGCACAAGCGATAAATTGTTGAGTTCGCTGGCCCCATGGCCCAATGACATGACTGGGAACCCGACAGGCATCAGATCAATCAATGCACGCTGCCGGGAATACCATCACCACACCGCAGTGCCACAAGCATCAGCAGTTGTGTGCCACTAAGTCCAATGCACGGCAGATCTTGCTGCTTAAACACATCGCAAGCAACTGCAAGAATCAACTTCACAATCTCAAAAGATGAACACTGCAATGAGCACTGCAATGCGGCCGCAATAGTAGTAGGTGATTGTGGCAACAAGCAGTACTGAGGCGATGCACACCCGGCACATGTAAAAAACACTTCAGCCAGCACATACCACGCCAAGGGCCAGGGGATAGAGGGGAAAGAGGTGGCAGAGACCCTGCACGTGCCGCTGCAAGCAGCGGGAGACACATTTATGCTACACCTGGCACAGCCAGCAGCAATTCTCAATCCTGCATCTACCGCTGAGAGCAGACAGATCAAAAGGCGTCTTGTAGGGGCAACGCATTGCAGGGTCAAGAATGCCACAATTTGGTTGCAATCGGCAGTGCACATGCGATGCATCTGCTCCTTGAGAAGAATCCACCAGACACCAAACCTTCCTGGTACCTGTATGACCATCAAGGCAAGTGCTGACGCTGAAAGCTATGCAATTGACGGGAAACACTAGCAACAGCATGACATGTTGACACCTTGCCTAGGAAGGGCAGACAGCACTGCAAGGACATCCCTTGGCATGTGCTGAGCCCCGTGATGAGGAGCTTTGCGCCACACAAAGTTTCAGTCTGTAGTACTGAACAGTACTTGTAAAGCTGCACCAGGAAGAAACTACTGCTTACTGGACCAGCGCTCAAGGCATCATGCTCATAAGTGCACACATGTCATTTAACAGTTATGCTACAAGCACACCTATGTGGTACAAGAGTTATGGAAACAGCCAGAGCTGCCCCCCCAGGGCTGGATATGACATGTCCAACTATTAGTGATCAGTGTCAAAACAGCACACGCAGGTCGTTCACCATTTTCTTGTGCTTACTTGCACACATTTTGAAACTATTAGCATAGAATGCTTTCTCACACATACTACTCGTGCTGGTTTAGCATGCTTTTGCGAGCCAAAACAGCGTATAACAAACGTGCTGTGTCACTGCACAACTTGTAGATGGGGTCCACCTCGCATTTCATCAATAAAAGCAACGGCAAAGCTGCACTGCACATGCTTCAGGCACCCATACCAAAAAGCAACAACTTTTGCTGTCTCAGGTGCAACTTGCACTCAATTAGCACAAGGCACACCATGTACAATACGTCAATCTATGATTGCATACTATGTGTAGTACAGAATCCCTCCAATGTAACCCAGGTATCCATCAATCCAGCGCCGGTGAACCATGTGAAAAAAAAACGGCTTAGCCTAAAAGACATCATCACCCATATCGTGCTCTGCTTTTGAAGAAACCTGCAGTGGTGCTCAAGCTCATTGCTCATCAGCAATCACATCATGCGGGTTGAATTTTTACCACCACAAATGCCCCAGATACGAAGTGTCTCAATCAGGCCTAAGAAGTCGCACTACACAATTGCAAAAAACAACTCCAATACTAGCAGTGACTGGGCAATACTATCAGCAACTTCACAAAGCATGACAGGGAAGGAGGTAACATACTCACACACTTTGCTGGCTGCTGCTAACTGCCCAGCCACTCACCCATCCCAAGAAGCTATAGTAACTTTCCAACACAGCAAGCACAGTGCTAGACAGTCATGCGATACTGTTAGCCACTGCAGAAGGAGCCTGCGTTTGCTGATAATGTCAGATTCCAGCAACACACACAAGCCAACATTGACCGAATGCGGCAATAACTTGAGTGCACCAAGGGAGTTGAGACACTGACCAATAGCTATAGTGTATAGGCTGCTGCACAGGGAGAGTCCAACAGGCTGCTGCATTTGTGAGATGTTGAAGTTGCTGCTGGCTGGGAGAGTCCGACAGGCAAGTAAGCAACAGGCTGATTTCCAACAGATGATGACCCACAGGCTGCTGCACTTGAAGACACTAGAGAAAAGCTGCTGCCTGGCAGGGTATAACAGACAGCTGCTATGGAGCAGGTTGTGTAAGCTGCTGCACTGGGAGAGTCGAAAAGGCGGCTTTATGGTGGATCACTCAGTGTGCTGCTGCTGCACTGGGAGAGTCGAATAGGCTGCTGCACTGGGAGAGTCCAACAGGCTGCTGCACTGGGGGAGGCCAACAGACAGCAATGACATGAACTAGACTGTGACACTGGCCAGCTAGTACCAATAGAATGCTCCTTTTGTTTGCACCGTTCAGACGGTTACAAACCATTCACACTGTTGAACAGTCAATGTGAATCTACAAATATCACCACATTCACCAGTGCAAGACCCTGAACCCAGTTCACCCCAACAACCACCCACAAAACCCTTGAGCTCACCGCAAAACTCTGCTGCTAAATCAATCCCATACAAGGCCTTTCCTGCTGCCTTGTGTAAGTCAGCTAGCAAAACAACTCAACCCAACTCAAGGCAAGCCTGACAAATACCCTCAGAGCACAGTAGCACCGCCTGGCGACTGCTGTGATGGCAGAATCAGGACATTCATGCATCCGGACAACTTACAAAACAACCTTCAGCATCCGGACAACTTACAAAACAACCTTCAGCAGGGCCAAGCCACGAACCTGCACACATCCTCGCAGCTTCCAGGGTTGTACCTGCAGTCTAAAACCCAGGTGGCATACCGTATTGCACAGCCTGATACCCTCCCTGCTGCTGCTGCTGCTGCTGTTGTTGCAGCAACAGTTGCTGCTGCTGGTACTGCAGCAGCTGTTGAGCACCGGTGCCGTCATCCAGAATAATTTGTGGTCCAAGGTTGGGGTTCAGGCTAGGATTGCTACCTGGGCCTGACACTGAGATGTAGCTAGCCTGACCATGATCAGGGCTCACTGTAAAACCCCCCAGATTGACCTGGCCAACGTTAGGGTTTAAGGCAGCCTGGGCAACATCAGTCACTGAGTATCCTTGCATATTACTGATGTGGGTACCAGGACCAGTCACCACACCGCCAGTGAATTGATGCTGCTGCTGCTGCTGCTGTTGGACAGCGGCAGCAGCAGTGCCTGATCCATTAAAACCCATTCCAATGTACCCGCCAGAACCCTGCTGCAGTGCGATGCCAGGTCCCCCTGCAGTGTTATTGTCGTTTGACAAAATAACATAACTTGTACCACCAGGGCCATGGATGATCTGTCCCCCTGCATATCCTTGCACATTGCCTCCCCCTCCACCACCAGCAGCAACAGCAGCAGCAGTGCCTGTCTGCATTCCCATACCCACAATACTGAGATTGCCTGAAGCATCTAGCATCAGCTGCTGCTGAGGCTGCTGCTGCTGCTGCTGCTGTGGCAGCATCAGAGGTGCAGATGTGGCCTGCCCTGCTGGACCCAAGCCACCAAACACCACATTCTGCTGCTGCTGCTGCTGTGGCTGCTGCTGGATGGTGTATGCAATGCCAGAAGCAGGATCAAAGTACACAGTGGTGGCAGCAGCAGCGCCACCACCAGCAGCAGCAACAGCAGCATTATGACTCTGAACACTGGCAGTGTTGACGCTGGACAAACTACTGGTGGATAGATACTGGCCTGGCAGCGGCTGCTGCTGCTGCTGCTGCGGTGATGACAGCACTGTGTAGACCTGGTCAGGCTGCACCATGCCCTGCTGCTGCTGCTGCTGCATGGAAAAAGCAGCAGGAGCCGAGTTCTGCTCTGCCAGCAGTGCGTGCTGCTGCTGCTGCTGCTGCTGGATTGCTGGCTGCTGCCGCTGCTGCTGCAGTACACCAGGTCCTGACCCAGTAGAGTATAATGTGTGCGCCTGGAAATTAGAGACACTTTGTGGCTTCATAACCACCACCTGCTGGTGCTGCTGCTGTACCTGCTGCTGCTGCTGCTGCTGTACCTGCTGCTGCTGCTGGTGCTGCACCTGCTGCTGCTGCTGGTGCTGCACCTGCTGCTGCTGCTGCTGAGCTGGGATCAAAGATCCATCTGGCATCTGATGATAAGCTTTGGCTTGTCCATTTGCCTGCTGGATGTGTATCACAGGAGCAGCAGCAATGTCACCTGCTGCATATCCCATATGATGACGCCCTGGTGCCTGCTGCTGCTGCTCTGGGGGAGCTGATCCTCCATTACCAGAAGCAGAGGACAGCCTGGCCTCTTGACGGCCCTGCCATGCACTGCTGATGCTGCCGCCAACAGCAGCAGCAGCAGCAGTAAGGGACGTTGTGTCTGTGAGCATCCGAGACCCTTTCTGACCACTGCCCTCAGCTAGAGCAGCAGCAGCAGCATCACCAGCAGCAGCAGCATCGCCAGCAGCAGCAGAGCTGCCACCGGCTAGCATTCTAGCAACAGTAGCAGCGGGAACCATTGGCCGCCTGCCCTGCTGTTGCCAGTGCTGACTGCTGCCAGCAGCAGCATCTGCTGCCATCTGCTGCACAGCACCTCTAACACTCCCAGTGCTGCTGGCAGCAGCGGCAGCAGCAGCAGCAGCAGCGTCACTGCCTTGTGCATGTGTTACACCTGCTGCTCCAGCATCGCTGGCATTCCTGCTGCGGCTGATGCTGTCTCTTCCCTCGGCCACCGCTGGCAGCAGCTGCTGCTGCTGCTGCTGCAGCATGCGCTCCAGAGCAGCAGCAGTGTTTGGCAAGCCATGCTTGGACAGAAGCTGGTGGACATCACTGCTTGAGCGCTCTGCAAACAACACAGTTACAGTGACAGCAGGCATTTATTTAGAAGGACTTTTTTTGATTGACATACGCTATTACTGATCTATACTTCTGTAGTGTTGTTTAAAAAGAAAGACAAGAAGAAATAACATGTCACATTGTCATATGCTTGTAACAGAACAGCTAGGAACTGATTATGTAATTTGCTACAAATGGACACGGCAGTTAGGGTTTTGCCAGTGACAAAGGTGTTCATGGTTTGGAGCCGATGCCCCAAAACATCATTAATTCAGTTCAGTTTGAAAATCTCTCAGAACGCGCCACCCATTATCATTGGAAAGAACTCAGTTGACGCCGTCAACTTTGCTGCAAGTAACTCAACCATAGAACCTAATGCCTGAAGAACCCTAAACCCTACCTGATCCTCCAGACCCTGAAGACTCCTTGAGCCCTCCTGCCCCCGACCTTAAACCCTGACCCCCACCAGCCCCAGACCTCATACTGCTGTTACTCAAACTGCTGCTGATCGGCGTGATCGCATTCTGATCGCCGCTGCTGGTGACAGTGCTCACAACGCTGGGACCAGAAGTGACCACCCCTGAGGGCCCAATAGCAGCAGCAGCACTGGCAGTTGCACTTTCAAACGGTGAATCAGGGACCACTGCTGCTGCTGCTGGCTCGCTGGAGGGTCTGCTGTCAGCTGCTGGTGGCCGGTGCTGCTGCTGCTGCTGGGGGCTGGCAGCAGCAGCAGCAGCAGCAGCGTGTGGTGGGGGTGGAGGGGGTTGGAGGCCTCGAGGATGGGGATGCATTGCTGCTGCTGGTAGGGGCATCATGTATGGTGCTGGGTACATGAATGGTGGCCGCATTGGGGGGTAGTAATAGGGACTGTACTGCATTGGTACTGCATCACCCTCAAACATCATCATACCTGCGATGTTTAACGCGTCAATGACAAGACAGGAATAACACTGATCAAGGGCAGGGAAGCTCAAAGACATTTCCTGATATCAATGACAAATCTTCTGCTTCCTGGTACAAACTATAACCTTAAGCAGTAACCAGCGCTAGCCAGGTACGTGGCGGTATGTTGCAGCAGCAGCGACAGCACTGCCTGCTGTCGCTGCTGCTGCTACTGCATTTGGCCTGCTCAGACAGTGGTGCACTGCCGTGTGACCACATCACTGCCACATCATGTCTGAGCAGACCAGATCGCATCAGCAGCAGCAGGATGATTCTGGCATGGCACCACCTGCTGAAATGTTGACACAAATGTTGACACAAATCGGGTTTTAGTGTATTGTTTCTGCCACCTTACATAACTTGTATATTATGATGTATGTATGTATGCATATACCCAATTAATTAGATGAGAATACAAAGCAAATCTGCTGCTCAAGAATGGGAACAAAAGTTTCTGAAGTTGTACCTGGATAAGGCACTGGAGGTCCCGGAACAGACATCATGCCCCGAGGAGGATACCCCGGCCCACCACCTGACCGCATTCCACCCTGAAAATCTGGCGACATCATCCTGCCGCTGCTGCTGCTGCCATGCTGCTGCTGCTGAGGTGGCGGCTGCGCTGTTATCTCCTTGAGAAATTGTGCAGATGGCGGGTTATACTGGAGTTCATCTGCTGGGATTGCTGCTGCTGGTACTGCATGGCCTTCAGCAGGCTTGAATAGGGGCAGGTTGCCTGCAGCAGCAGCAGCAGCAGCAGCAGATTGAGTGCAACTGGGGACAATCCTGATCAAGAAGTATTGGTAAGGAGCTTCCCTTGATGCTCGTTACTTTAGTGTTCTTTTGAATCTTGGTAAAAACAAATATTTGCCTGTAAATCTGAAACACAAACTTGCTACGTCAAGTAACAAGTCTGTTGGGGCAAAGCCCTAAATTGTAGGATTGGATAGACAGATACATGCAATGTAGATACTGTAGAATACCTTGAAGTAGACGCCTGAGCAGTTGAATGAATACTTTATATCTATAGATGAATACACTATATTTATAGAAAGTTCAGAACAGAATCCACTCACCTGGATGGATGAGGTTCCTGAGTGCATTGTATTGCTGCAGAACCCCGATATCCTCTAGCTGTGGCAGTACATGCTTCATGATCACAGCTGAAACAGCAGCACCCCGCCTGCTGCTGCTGCGTGCGGCGGCAGCAGCAGCAGCAGCAGCAGCAGCATGTCCAGGTGCGATGTCATCATGATCACTGCTGCCATCATCAAAAAATCCATCGTGATTCTGATCATGATCAGATCCATCATCTGATTCAGGATCATACAGATCTAGCAAGGGACGCTCTGCTCCAGGTGCTGCTGCTGCCACCGGAGAGTTCTGCTGCTGATCTGGCAGCAGCAGCCGTTGGAACATGCCTGCGACCATGTCATGAACCAAAGCTGAATCGGGTGACCCAATCACCTGCTGCCCTGCTGCTGGCGTTGGTGGTGTAGGCTGCCTGGCAACACCGCTGTCAGCCTGTCCTCCTGCTGCTGCTGCTGCTGCTGCTCGCGCCTCAGCAGTAATTTTTTCTATCTTTGCTGCTGGAAGGTACAAGTAGCCCACCTGCAATCATTTTCAATGTGAGACTTGATAATACAATATAGCAAAGATCCGGGCAGAGACCCGAGCCTATTGGGTTCCTGTGTTCTGTATAGTTCTGAAAGGGAGTTATTTTGTTACTTCTGTTAATCCAGTGATCATCCCAAGATATGCAATGGTGGGCAAGAGAAGCAACAACACAGTGCTTGCTACGCGTGGTGCAAGTGCAGCAGGAGCCTCAGCACAAATAAATCATCAGAGCTTGTCTAGTCCTTGGATAGTTCATGCAACACAACAGTTCAATGATCGTAGGAACGATAATTGATTTGAATTGTTGTATTGCATGATCCTTGGACTTGATCATGCCAGATGACAGTTCAGATCAATTATTTTCACCACCATTGGCTCTGCAGACTACCACCATTGGCTCTGCAGAGGTAACCTTCAGAGGTAACCAAAGGTATTTTCAAAGGTAAAATAAAGCTTGATTGTAATCTGCTAAAACCCACACTCACCTGTACCCCACGTCAACAACAACTGCATAAACAACTACTAACGTGAACAAACACAAACAAAAATAAAATCAGAATAATACCCAGCCTGAACTCAGGATTAAAAAGATATCATTCTATACTTCTATGTTCAATTTTATAGTAACTGATCTCATAACATATAACAGACCTGTGTGACATCCTTGAGCACCGAGCACACATGATACTGCTTCAGCTGCTGCTGCTGCATCACCAGGTGAGTCAGCATGCTGGCCAGCAGGGGCGGCTGCCACTCAACCCAGGACCTGCTGGCGTGGTTGGTGCAGGCAGTGGCAAGTTGTGTGATGCAGCGCACCACACGCTGCACATGACCCGGCAACGCCTCCTGCAGCAGCAAACACAGATTTATGACTGAATTCGAACAGTAGCTTCTACAGGTGAGGTTTCAGCAGAAACAGATCCAGTTTCATTGAACACAGTACAGTATGATACAACACAAAGCAATACAGTACAGTACAGTGCAGTGCAACAGAGTACAACACAGTACAGTACGATACGACACAACACACCATAGCTTAACACACTGGCATGATAGGTATGGTATAGTACAATACTTGTAAATAGAAAAGCACCCAGGCCCCGCAGCCTGTCTCACCTTGAGGTTACCGGAAAATGCTGCCGCTATTTGCCTGACCTGTGGCAAGCAGGCACACATGCACCAGTTATTGCACTGCTGCAGGACAGTCAGGGCCCAAGCAATGTTACTGATCGTCTGTGCTGCAGCTGTATGCAACCGCTTGCACAGCTGCTGCAGCAGATGGTGGACCTGAACTAGCTTCAGCAGGGGCTGCTGTGCCAAGTGCTGCTGAAGGGACTGCTGCTGCGTGCTGCTGTTGGAATCATTAGCAGCTGCTTGGGCAGTGGCGGGGTCCTGCACCCCACAGTCCTGCTGCTGCTGCTGCTCCAGGAGTCCACTGCTGTCAGCAGCAGTGTCAGGTGCCTCTGCCTTCTGTTGCTGCTGCTGCTGGTTGATAGTGCCTAGGATATCACCAGCACCTTCACAGTCATTCTGGAGGCCTGCCTCACCTCCTGGCGCATCTGCTGCAGCTGCCTCTTGACTGCTGCTGCCGCTGTCAGCTGCTGCTGCTACAGCTGCTGCTGCTGCTACAGCAGCAGCTTGGCCGCTGCTGGTGCTGCTGTCGGTGGCAGCAGCAATAGGCGTCCAGGTGATTCCACTGTCCCGGGTGAGCTGTGCTACGCCCCAGAGAACTGTGTGAATGAGATGATACGGCGCATGAAGATGATGAACATGGTGGGGTTGGTGCACACACAGGGACAACCTAAGCCCCATACTCACAGACAAACCCAGCCATGGGTCACAAAACAAGGTATGTGCTCTTGATGGCAATCAATTGATCATGGCACAGTTGTCAGCATGAGAAGCGTGTTGATGCATCGCACGAACAGCTGTTGGTGAACCGTTGAAGGCTGCAGTTGGAAGGTATGTGGTGCAAAACAGCGGGCTGTAGCAGCACTGCATGCAGCCGCCGATGCCCCCAGGCTGCTTTGTATATCCTGCCATGCATGGCTTGATGCGACGATAATGATTGTGAGAGATGGAGGGGAGCTGTTGTCTCACTCACCATTAGCTATATCTTGAGGAACTGCTGCAGGCAGCTGCGCATAGAAGTTCTCTATAAGCATTCGCAGTAAGGACAGGTCTGGGTTGGACTGCAGCTTGGCCAAGGCCCAGATGATGTTTGACAGCCCCCTGGGCGAGTGTCCCCGGCATTGCTGCTGCTTCAGCTGCTGTTGAAGCTGCTGCAGAAGCTGCTGACGTGTCTGCAGAGAACGAACTGCATATACTGAAGCTGTTCTTGTTGGTGCTGTTGGTGGTTGCAAGCTCTTCTTGCTGATGTTCGCGAGCTTCGTAAGGATAGCTGCGACATGAATCTGATTGATGGTGTCCGCATGGACCTCTGCGAGTTGCTGCAAGCGCTCTGCCGTTGTGGCATTCTTGATTGCACTGCAGATGCAGGGGACGGGCAAAAGGTGGTTTGCATGGACAACTGCTCGGGGAGATTCAGATCATGAACGCTACAAACTATTTTTACCTTGTGAGCTGCTTTTCATTGTAGCGGAGATGCTCCGGCACGCTGAAGGCTGGATTATGCCCCCTCATAGGCTGGGGTACGCCATAGTTCTCCATCCTAGCTACCGTGCAATTTTCATAGTAGCTGTTGTGATCAGCTGCGCTGCCGAACAGCTGCGTAGGCGTAATGCTTGAACAAATCGAGTCGGTGCCAGCACTTGGCTACTTATACGTCCGGCAGATAATGGATCTAAGTATTTTTGCTTGGAGCTTGTTGTGCGCAAACACAGGGTCAGATCCAATCAGAAGTGTGACTTCTAGAATTGTTGGCTTGTGTCTGCCCAAAAGTATACTTGTTCGCCACTACGACGCACTGTTCAATGCCGGGGAGGGACAGCAATGTATGCAAGTGCAGCGGACACATGATGTTGCTTGAGTGTGAAGACGAAGGAACTCCAAACTCCCGCGGGGTACTGCCTGAATGAGCTGGTGTACACGACGTCATAAGCAGTCAATTAAGCGTTTTGCATGTTTGTCACTTACTTCCGCAGCTGTTTGGCTCAGCACAGCTGGCAGCAACGAATACACGATTACCACACCTGCTGGCTGCGCTGGATTGTGCAGCATTAATCTAGTCATGCGACTTGCAATATATTCCCCGTGTCGGTGGTTCCTGGCCTCTTCTACCAGGACTGCCGTCTTGCTAACCTTCTACCAGCTGTCGGATCCAGTCCTATGTTCTCAATGAATTTTGATCACCTTGAGAGGTTAGGGGACCATTCCCGTTGAGATATATTGTGTAGATTGTGTAGATTGTGTTTTGTACTGCCCAGTCGTTGCTATCGTAGGCAAAACACGTCCCGGTGAAGCCCCAAGCTTCACTAACATGGGCTATGTTGTCCGCTTGCTCTTTGTTCTGGACGTGCCTGGCTCAGTCACTGGCAGTGCCGCGCAGTCTGGCCTGCCTCACAGCCCAGAAGAAGCGGCTTCTGCTGCCCTGGGCTAGCAGCGCTGCCAAAGTGTGGGCTGTGATTCTGCTGGCACCTTTGAAGCTGTCACTGAACATAGTGGGCCCCACTCTTGATGATCCCCATCCCATGACATTGGCAATAATCATCACAACCCCTGGTCACCAGGCCGCACTACGACTTGGTCATGCCTGCTCTGAAAAGCATGTAATCAAGAACGCCATCGTGTGCCCAACCAGCCCAGCACGAAGCTCCTGATATATTGGAGTAGCAGAAGCAGTAGTACAACTACTCCTCCTCCTCCTTTTTACAGGTAATACTTGGTGCAGGACGTCGGGGTCAGCTGGTGGGCAGCAAGGGTAGCCAAGGCAGGCACAAGCATCATACCAGGGTGGCACCCCAACGCATGTCAGCGCATTCGTCCGACAAATGCTGGTGGCATCTCAACTTGCTGCATGTACATATAAGTTACCCATTAGCCATAGCAATCCTGCCATCAACCCTGCGCCCCATTTCAGAAGCGGACAACAATAATCCATGCTGAGCGGTTCAACCGCCATTATGCTCACATTGACACCGCAGTTTACAAGTAGTAGTAGTTAGGTATTGTGCAATCCATCAGTTGGCTCCTTACGGGTGGAAACCCTTGAGGTAACTTGTAGTAGTGGTAGTAGTAACTTGTAGCAGTAGTAGTAGTAGTATGTGTGTTGACTGAACAAAGTTTGCCAAAGGGTGGTATTCTTGGATGTGGTATAATATGTGTTGCATTGGGTAGCGCTTACCACTTGCTGCTCATTTGTTGTATGGTCCCTGGCATGTCCTACTGTATTTGCTTGTTGCTGCAGTGCTCAGGTTGCATGGTCCTCTTCTGTTGGCATGCTGTGTTCGAGGTCCGGCAGTGCCCGTGTGAGTTCTGGCATGATACCGTCTTGATCATCTACCGTGACATGTTGTGATACAGTGTTTCTGCCACATGATGCATCAACTGACAGGTTGCTGCCAGTTTTGATTTCGCAGCCTTCCATGCTCAGTTGTGTCTCGCCGGTGTTGGAGTTTCGCTGGGTGTTATCATGGCGTGAGTTGCCAAAATACCACCCCCACTGAGTGGGCTTTTGTGCCTTGAAGGCGCCCCTGAGGGTGGTCTAATCTTGGTGTGCCGGTGTGGCCGAGCCACCAAATACATATTCCCAAGGGCCTTGCGGCCGGAAAGGGTAATTCTTCTTCTTCTTCTTCTTCTTCTTCTTCTAGTAGTAGTAGTAGTAGTAGTAGTAGTAGTAGTAGTAGTAGTAGTAGTAGTAGTAGTAGTAGTAGTAGTAGTAGTAGTAGTAGTAGGAGGAGGAGGAGGAGGAGGAGGAGGAGGAGGAGGAGGAGTAGTAGCAGGAGGAGGAGTAGGAGGAGTAGCAGGAGTAGTGTGACAATGACTCTTCTGCAGTCGAACATGCTGGACACTGTAAATGACCAACTTGCTGCATGGCTCAATTTCTTTTACTACTCAGTAGTACAGTATCCTGAAGTACGGTAGTAGTAGTAGTAGTACAATACAATATCCTGAAGTGTTTGCCAGAGTAAAAGTAAGTTACACAATGAATTCCTACTGCTACCAGTACCATGTCAGCACATTTGCCATAGCATTTCAACTTGCTGCATGGTTAAATTTTAACTACCACTAATATTACAAATCACCTCAAGGGTTTCCATTTGTCAGGAACCAACTGATGGCTCATTGGAAATAAAGGCTTACCTCAAGGCAGGGTGTGTGCGGCCTGAGCCATTTGGGGTGTGAGCCACAAGTCGTGTAAGTCGGGCGGAGGTGGGGAGCGGCCTCGGCGTTGCTTCAACAAATTGCATCCTGGCGGTCTTGCTGGTGGTGTGACACCAACAAAAAGCACAGCACAGAAGAGTGCAGGGAGAAGCAGCTGTGCACAGTACTGCATCATCCATTGAAGGGCATGCGCATGCCATGGCCTTCAACAGCAGTGCTGTATGACCGTGTCGCAGACAAATGCTGGCTCACTGGCCTGGGGACTTTCACCGTGACTGTGACAGCAATCCACTCATGCTACAAGCTGTGCTACATGGCTATGTATAGCTGTGCTATGGTTACTGGCCACCACTACATGATGTAGTACAGGTGCTGCCAACCACAAATTCCCGGACTGGCTTCGCCAGTAAAGCAGCTGCTGCATCATGCTGTCATGGACCACAACTGCTGCTACATCATCATGATCGGATGCATCGGATGCTGCATCGGATGCCATCCCTGTGTGCTGTTTAAAGAAACTGTAGGAGGTGGGCAGCTGCACTACACACTGCTGCAGTGCTACCAGTGTTTTGTTTGGCGTCAGCCTAATGTCCCCGTTTGTTTCATGCCAAGGCTGCCAGCTGAAGTTGTCATAGACATTTGGCGGCACCACGAATATAAGCCGCACCCAAATGGAGCCCTATGTATCTATCCGCCGTAGGAATTTGAAGGTGGCATCATGCTCAATGCCGTGCCTGTGCCCAACAGTATACTGCAGGACATTAATGTCCTGCAGTACACTGGCAGTTGGCATTCGGCCAAAATTTTGCAGCATCAACAGCAGGATTGACACTGCTGGATGGCTGCCAGTAGACACCTCTCAGGCCATGCAGATCAAGCAATGGATCGCCCCAAACACGCCTCAGTGGCCGGGCAGCGTCAGATCCTGCAGAAACTCCCGACCCTCTGCCTGCTGCCCGTCTGCCTGCAGGATCTGCTGACCCTCTGCTTGCTGCATGCGCTGCAGAGCCTCCAGCTCCCTCAAGTGCTGCTCCACTGCCACCTCTGGCAGCTCCTTGAGTGACGACTCACCCAAAAAGTGGTTGAGAGTCTTCTGCAAAGCCATCCACATCCGCAGCATCCGTCTCAGCAACTGTCACTGCAGCTGCTGAGCTGCTGCTTAAGCAGCTTGCTAATGCAGCAGCCGCGCAATGGCCATGCACCTGCTGCTGCACAGGGCTGCCAAGCAAAGCAGGCGCTGCAGAAGGAGCACCTCCAAAAGGGCCTGCACTGCTGGCAGCTGTGCATGGGGAGTGCTGTTGCGGCATTGTCAGGCGTCCTGCATCTGTCCTGCAGGGGGCTAACTTGCGCATGTACAGCTGCTGTTGACTGCTGTTGACTGTTGTTGACTGTAAGTCAGCCTGGCTGGTGCGTCTGCAGGTTATCTGCTTAACATGACGTCATGCATGTAAAAGTGATAGACCCATGCAACATTGGATGAGCTGGCAATTGCACTGACATGCAAGGGGACCGCCATCCAGGGATGCATGTCGACATGCACCATCATTGTACTGCAGGCACTTACCACTAGTCTAGACTTGGCCCCAGAGATGTGAACAGCGCTCGTCAGAGCAGGTCGCATTTGGATGTTGCTGCGGCTGCAGCGTCACCGGCTCTGCTAACGGTCACACCTCATCAACCTGTTGAATAGTGACTGCTGCAAACTTTTAGTCACTGACACTACATTTTGAGCAAGTTGCTTCTGCTCTGCGCCGCTGCTATTGGCAGCTGCACGTGCTGCATGTTCTGATTGTTGACGCTGCCAGGCCTCCTACACCACAGTATTACCTGTAAAGAAGAAGAGCACTCATTTTAGTTGTGTTGGTGCTTTGCCATATGGTCATGCCTTCAAACCCTGCCAGGCACATGTTGAATATCTGCCTGTCGCAGGCAGCGACTGCTGCTGCTGCAGTTTGGCAGCTGCCACTGCTGCCAGTGGCTCTGCCCGGAACCACAACCAACAGCCTGTTGGCCCCTAGTAGGGGAGATTGGAAGGGTGACTGCTGCTGCTCAGATTCAGCAAGCTGGATAGCCTGTCTGGGGTTGGAACCAGCTGTACAGCAACCTTTGCTTGAAACTACCCAGCACACATCCCAGGTATCCGAACACTTGCCACAAGTGAAACGGCATATCACACGTGTCACCTGATGTGACATGCGATTGATGGCCAGCCAACTGTGACTGGATGCAGAACCTGCCATCAGCAGCACATGCTCTTTTCCTTCGACATGCTGGTGCCACTGCTGATATTCCTGCCGCACACTTGGTGCACAGCACAGGAAAGTTTGGTGCACTGCCACAACTTCACAGGGTCAAGAGCCTTACTGTAGAGAAGGAAGAAATGTTCAGGTCATCATAAAATTATGATGTGTTGACAATGCGTCCTTCCCTCAGGCTGGGTTGAGAAGAACACAAGGCTGGTATGACATGATGGAAACTGCTGAAGTCTGATTGCCTGCATTGCGGTCAGGAGGCCACCATTAGTGCATAGATTTTGCTAGCAACTGTAGCTCACCAACCATCTATGCCACATTCTTGCATACACATTGTAGCATCTGCAGCAGGCACAACAGCCGAAACGGTTTTGTGCACTGTCTGCTGCTAACCTCGTCTCCTTGCTCGTCGGTGCTCATAGGACGTTTAGCAGACCATGAATATCAGTAGGTGTTGCAGTAGCTGTTGCAATACAGGGAGTGCTCCCTTCTGTATGCTGCCACCCTTGTTGCTCCATGCAGCGCTCACTGATACACTTGCATTGTGCAGGTTACCCTGGTCTATGCAAGCAGACTGAGGTGGGCTGCATCAACACTTTGACAAGTTCTCGCAGAAAGTGGGAAAGGCGGACCTGAAAGCAGTACAGTGACCGATCTCAATCCAGCAGAGGTGTATGCGGTTGTTGGTGCTACGGTTAGAGCTAAAACCAAGCACAAAATTATCACGTCTCATTGCGCTCGCGTCTGCCGGCTGCCCCCTGGCTTCTTAGCATGCACCAGTACATCCTGGCCTGAAACAGGCTCCAGGCCACAGGCGAGCGCAAGCAGGTCCTGAAAGCATACGAGATTACAAAAGTAAGATGTTGCGCGTGGTGCAGCGGTGTCAGCTGTCAAGCCGGCGATGGAAAAGGTGAAACCTGGGCTCAATTGCATTTTTGCCACTTCGGTCAAGACCCTGCGCACGTTGATTCAGGTCACACTCTTGATAATGTGTGTGCTTGATTGCGTGACATGCTCGCAGAGTTGTTGCATGTTTGAGGATATTGACATCAGCTAGTCCTGTGCCACTTACCTTTTCACACGCACTGGAACTTGTATATGTGGATTGATGTTGTCTTCATCTTCTTTGCAATAGGGCATGCAGCTAGGCGCTCATTATTCATCCACTTGTACTCACAAGCATGATACCAGCTCACGCCAGAGGCACAGTTCCGATATGAAAGCAATATATCATCAATATAGTCAACGAGCTAATGGAGCTTGGCAGCAGGCCCCAGCTGTGCGACAGACAATGCATCGCAGCAGGCCCAGTGTCATAGCTCAAGCCATCAGCTCAAAGCAGCATGGTTCGGATCTTGCGCAAGACACTGTAAGACAGAGAAGTGACTATGATGAGGACAGGGCACCGTTGCACAGGTACGCACAACAGTCAATGCCCGCCAAGTGCTTACACGCAGCCATGGTCTCTTATCAAGATGTAGTTTGTGCATTTGGTTCTTTTCGGACCGTCTAGCGGGCAGCTGAGTGGAGTGCAATGCTGACGTAGACCACCTGTCAAGGAGCTCGGTTGTGCTGGCAGCAGCGACTGCTGTCGTTACATGCACTTTTACTAGACACCTTGTTTGCTTGTGTCGGGTCGATGAGGCACGTACAGTCCCCCAGCTGCCAGGATCGTATGCTTGCTTGAGCACTCCCCCACCTCTCCTCCGTTGTAGTAGCTCCTCGACCTCGAGTCTTGCCGTCGAGTCAACGTGCAAGCAATCAGCATTGCTGGATGTACAGGGTTTTATTCCTGCTGCAGCTAGCTACAGCGGGTATCTGCTGTGTACATCCTCAGCAACTGTCCTGCCCCTGTCAACTGGCTCTCACATCAGCAACAAGCAGCTGCATGTATTGATCCAGATGCAGCTGCTTGTTTAGGTATTCAACGTCACATCACCTTGAGTTGTCATGTAGATGCCCTCGAGCATTCTGCGGTATCTTTCCCTCGTCCTTGCTCCTGTACGCTATTCGCACCACCCCCCTGGTTTCTGTTTTTCCCACTGCACAGGCTGCTGCAAGAAAGCAAACAGGAGTTGAAGATACCACCAGCAGCAGGAGACGAGCAGGACGACGAGGAAGATGCAGAAAGCATTGCCGCCGCAGCAGCAGCAGCAGCTGGTCCCTATGCTCGGCCTCTGGGGCTGCTCAATGTTGGCAGGATGTCTAGCAGCACCCTCAGCGGCAGCTATGGTGCTGGCAGCCCAGCAGCAGCAGTGGTGGACACTCTCAGTGCACCCAGCATAGACTGTGATAACACAATCCAGCCCAGCACTAGTGGACGGCAGGGGTGTCCCGTGTTTGTTATGCTCCCGCTGGACACTGTATGGGTCGTGGAACGCGACAGCAAGAAGGTGCGGTGTTGTCGCAGCCATACATCTCAAAGCCTTTTTGTTTTCTTGGAGATAATATGCGGCTGATCCTTCTCTGATTATTATCTTCTTCTGCAAATTATGGCAATGGAAAGCATCGTGTGATGCCAGCAGTGGAGGCCACTGTTGAACCACATGCTGAGGCAGTAGTAGCAGTACCTGTTGGACACCCCAGGCACTAATACCCAGCCAGCAGTACACTCTTACCCAACCAGCACAAGATCCTGCGGCCCGCTGTGTATGTGTGCATCACTCCACCTTACAGCAGCTCCACCCACCTGCACTTGCAAAATTTCAAGACTCACATATCCTTCCTTGAACCCTCCCTGCATATCACCACCCCTCTGTCCCTCAGCAGCTCATCTCCGACAGCAAAGCACGTCATCAGCCTCTGCCTGAATTGTTATGCGCATGTACCCCTTGCAATGGACCTCCAACGTCTCATCACCAAACTTCTTTTCCTGTCATCTGCTGCCAATCTTGTCCAGGTTGCCATTCTCAAGCGAGAAAGTGCATTGGATGCCGCCCTCAATCTGCTGCGTAAGGCTGGGGTCGAAGGTGTGATGGTGGATGTGTGGTGGGGGATATGTGAACGAGCTGGGCCCCGAGTGTATGACTTCAGCGCATACAGGAGGCTGTTTCACAAGTGAGCTGGGTTGTTTAAGTCAGCAAGCAGGCCAAACACCAACATCTCACGCAGTTCATACCAAGTAGCAGGGCTGATGCAGTCATCAGCCCACTGCCATGGCCGGAGATTGTGTGTCAGATCAGCATCGGCGAAGCAGCCTGTGTCTTGGGCGCGCTGCTGCTTGTTGTGGACTAGTAGTGGTGTGGTACATGGAGTAGTCCTGCTTAGGCTATTGCAGTGATAGATACACACAGATCCGCTGAAAACGGATGACCACCACTCAATAAGTGCATTCGGAAGGTTATCTGTGCCCAAGCGCTGATATGGATGGAAAGCAGCACTGCAGTTTGCTGTCCAAAGTTTCAGATGGCTGTGGCTTCTCGACCTATCTCATCTGCTTGCGTGCAGGTGTGCCGTGTTTGGCCTGAAGGTTCAGGCAGTGATGTCATTTCATGCTGCTGGTGGTAATGTTGGAGACACGTGTAAGATCCCACTGCCAAAGTGGGTGCTGGACATTGGAGAGCGAAACCCTGACATCTTCTACACAGACAAGCAGATGTACAGGTAGGCATCATCATCATCAATAGCAGCAGCAGCAGCAGCAAAGGGAATGCCAGCGGCAGGAGGTGCAGCAGCTGTCCATATGCCTGAGGAGGGTATCTTGTGCGTTACTAGGATTGACTGCGTCTGGACATGGCTAGTTTTAAAGGAATTCTTTTTCTGTACAGCATCAAATGTGAGGGGCAGCCAGTTGTAGCTGTGTCATGCCGCCTCCATCAGCAAAGGATGTACATAGTGGTTGGTATAGTGATTTCAGCAGTTGCTGATTCATTGCGGCACACAGGTCATGAGTTGATCTAGTCTTATCCGGCAAGCAAGGGCATGCATAATGTATCAAACCAGCCAGCTAGGCCTTACATAATGTTGACAGATTGGCTTAGCCTGACCCATCCACCGTCTGCCCATGCTCTGCAGGAACAAGGAGTGTCTATCACTTGGCTGTGATGAGGTGCCGCTGTTCTGGGGTCGGTCCCCGGTGGACATGTATCGTGACTTTGTGGATGCCTTTGCAGTTCAGTTTGACTACCTGTTTGGAACTGTGATCACTGAGATTACTGTGGGACTTGGGCCTGCGGGGGAGCTCAGGTATCCCTCATACCCGGAGGGGGATGGCAGGTGCGTGCCATACACGCAGTTCTTCGGCTTTTTTACTTCATCCTGCCCTAAAAAACCCATCTTTTCTATTGACTGAGATATTCGCGCATGCGAACATGCAACTCCAGCCCATTTGATGAGCTGGTGCAGGTCACATAGTCGATGAATAACACCCTGTCCTAGGGGGATATCATCATCCACTCCCAACGTTTGGGTACCAGCATGGTTGCCGGGGTTGCTCAGGGGCTGCTGGGCATCTAAGGATAGCTGGTGCACAGGGTATGACAGTAACAAGCAGTTTGTGGTGGCCTAGCAACCTTCTTTTCAGCCCCATGAGGATCAATCATTCTGCGGGTTGCCAGCCATCTACTGGAAGTTTACAGAATGATTGATCCTCATGGGACTGGTGGCTGACTGTGTGGAGTTCCAGTGAACTGAGTTGGTCAGATTGCATGTATGTATGTGCTTGATGACAATTGGGGTCACCACCCCTCACCAAACCAGTGCTGCAAGATGAGGTTTGCTGCGGATGACATTCGGCACTTTTGGCACCACCTTGTCTACTGTATGGCTGTGCAGCCTGGCTGCTCTGTGGGTGTATGGTTATATCTACTACTCTCTTATATCTATCTCCCATTGCTGCCCTATCAGCTGATAACTGTGTCCGGCCTCTTGCTGTGTGGTTTGCCGCTTGCAGGTGGCGTTTTCCTGGTGTCGGCGAGTACCAGTGCTGCGACAAGTACATGCTCGCTGACCTACGCGCCGCTGCGCGAGCCGCCGGCCATCCAGAATGGGGCCACGGAGGTCCCCATGATGCCGGCCATTACAACAGCAGGAGCTGGGAAACAGGGTTCTTTGTAAGCCAGGGGGGCAACTGGCAGACGGAGTATGGGCACTTCTTTTTGTCCTGGTACAGCGGGCTGTTGGTGAGGC
The DNA here is from genome assembly GCA_018290735.1 of Coelastrella sp. MACC-549. Taxonomy (NCBI): domain Eukaryota; kingdom Viridiplantae; phylum Chlorophyta; class Chlorophyceae; order Sphaeropleales; family Scenedesmaceae; genus Coelastrella; species Coelastrella sp. MACC-549. The sequence goes on along the minus strand of JABEVS010000587.1, from coordinate 6,637 downwards.
ATGCTCGGCGGATACTGGGGGTTGCTGCTGAGGTTTTGAACAAGCCTGGGCGGCCAAGGATGCTGAAGGCAGTCAAGGAGGTGAGGTTTCGGGGTTTTGGGGTTTGTTTGAGTCGTTTGCTTGTTGTTGGTCTGGTGTGCTGATGTGGTTATGGGTAGCTGCTATTTTATTCATGGAAGGGGGTTAGCAGTGGCTTTGATGTTAAGAGCAAAGAGCCGTGACATACAGCTGTCAGCAGACGATGCAGGAGAAATCCCTAAAAACCCCTAAACCCTCGTTTCTGCTTATGATAGAGAGATGTCAGTCGGGTTTGTTGGCCTGACAGCAATGATGTTACAGAGGCGCAAGCATAGCTGTGCAGCAGGTCGCAGCAACATTTGTCATTTGTCATATGCAGCTGCATCAGCAGTCAACATCCAGTCCTGCCCCTCGCAGCAAACACATGGATGTTTTTGGCCCTATGACTCTGTCAAGCGGCAAAACGCCTGCAGTGACCTCTCTATCTGCGCTGTATGAACATTCAGGTTGAAAATGGCCACGTCATGTATGAGTTCCAACCCATGGTGCAGTTGGGGGCGAAGCTAGCGGGCGTGCACTGGTGGTTCAAGAGCAGAGCACACGCTGCAGAGCTCACAGCTGGGTACTACAACACACGGGACAGGGACGGATATGCTCCTATAATACAGGTGAGTGTTGATCATGTCTGCTATATGTAGTAGCAGAAGCAGTTGTGATAGCATTCGATACTGCTCTAGATACTATCAGTAGCGAAGCAGATCAGACGGGGCAGCAAATATTGTGCTGGCCTGCTGTTGCACTTACTACTACTACTGCTGCATGGGGCATAGTGCAGTCATTGCTCCAGTCTGTTGTACTTATCATTACTGCTGCTGCTGCATGGGGTGCAGTGACATAATGCTCAAATGGAGCAACAGTTGCACTGTGCCCCATGCAGCAGTAGTAGTGGCAAGTACAACAGCAGGCCAGCAAAGTATTTGCTGCCCAATCTAATCTGCTTGACGTCACTGGCACCCTTATCCTGAGATCAAACCTCATCACGCTGGTCTGTCGCGGCTGGGGTGTACTGCAGGTCATCGCCGAGTTCAACGGGCGCCTGTCCTTCACCTGCGTCGAGATGCGGGACTGCGAGCACCCGCCTGAGGGCCGCTGCAGTCCTCAGGGTCTGCTGCAGCAGGTTCTGGAGTGCGCAGAGCGCTACGGCGTACCGTTAGCGGGCGAGAATGCGCTGCAGCGGTACGACGAGCACGCCTTCGACCGCATCGCGGAGTCTGCATTCGGACGCACTGCCCGTGCTGGTCGGCTTGAGCAGCTGACGTTCCTGCGGATGGGGGACCTCATGTTTGATAACTGGGACGCATTTTGTGCGTTTCTGAAACGCATGCGGGGGAACCGGCCAGATCAGTTAGACGTGGTACAGCAGCAGCTCATGCAGCAAGCAGTGTGGCAGCATCACCTGCAACAGCAGCAGCAGCTCCAACAGCAGCAGATGGCAGCAGGGATACCAGCAGCAACCGGCGGTCAGCAGCAGCAGGGGTACCAGCAACAAACAGGGTTGCAGCCTGCCACTCCTGTGCAGCAGCCAGCTGTAGTGCAGGTTGGTGTCCAACAGCAGGACATTTTACAAGATGTTGTGGCACCACCAGTAACTACGGAGCTGTGATTGGAGTCGCATACAGGCTGCAATCTCACAGCTCAGCAGCAGCAGGCAGTGAAAAGTGCAAAGTCAGTTGACACCTGTCAGTGACGCTGCTGCAACCTAGTAGTCTTGTATTCTGCGCAAGCCTGCAGTTTAGCTCCCAAAGGCACGCTTGTTGGCCTGTGTGCACAATTTTCCCCTGTGACAATCTGCTGCATGGTATTTTTGCCGACATCAAACGACTGCTGCAGTTGCCACGTGCTGGATTGCAATGTCCAGTGACTGCTGCTGCTGTTGTTGCTTCTGCTGTCTTGGCAGCTTCATTGACTGCAGCATTTGAAGTGTCAACCATCAGGCAGTTGTCTCCTTTTGAGCCACGCTGACGTGCAGATGGTGAATGGCAAAGCACAGCAGCCCTTCTTTCTGTCAGCAGCTACCCTTTTGTTGGCTGTAAGCATACTGTAGCTGCTGCTGTCGCTGCCTGGCTTCAAGTGTCTGTCTTCCATTTGCTGCATTTGCTCCTAGCAGCACCAGTCCTTTGAATCAAGCTGAGTTTGTGTGTCACATCACTGCTGCTGCTGCTATGCTGCCCCTACAATTTTGTGAGTGGTGTTCTTCTTGCTGAATGCAGTGTATCATATGTCAAGAAGGGGGTTTGCCGCCGCAGCAGCAGCAGCACGTTTTATCTTGTAGACAAGCAAAAATTGCTGTAGCATGTAGTGTAGTAGAGCCCCAAGGGTCTTACCTAGTAGCCGACCAAAATCTGTCCGTTCTGTTGCCTTCAGCGTGGTCAGTTGCCTTCAGCGTGGTCAAATGATGACGAGCAAATGCTGCTGTGGTATGTATGCTCTCTTCCAGTGTTGCAGTGCGCAATCAATGGCCAAAGGCTGCCTTATGTCATGCTCTGTGCTGCGTGTGTGCTGTTGCGCTTGATTCATGTCTTCTGCTGCTGGTGTCTGCGTGAGTGCAATTGGAGACGTTTATGTGTATGTGTGTGTGTTTTTCTCCTCCTCGTTTTGGTATTAAAGATGAGTGTGTTGAGGTGTGCATTGTTCTGCCTGTTGCTGTAAGTGCAGTTGGGGTGTTCTGCGAGAGAACAACAAGCAGCGGTTGGAGACTGGCCACCTGTGGCCCAAGGTTTATATCGGCAGTGCTGGTTAAGATGGTAGCTGTGGAGCAGTCTGTGCACGGTCGCATCATGTCCCTGTGGCCTGTGAGAGCAGTCTGTCTCCTGTGGTGCATTCTCATATGTGTGCATGTGCGTGCATGTGTTTATTCTTTACAGCTCCACGCTTGTTGTTTGTTTTTGATTAGGTTGATGCAGCTGCATCCTCCTGCTGCATATTGCTAGAAAGCATGGGCACAGCAATTCCACCATGAAGCATGGCTTATGGCGTGCAGGTTGCCATCATTGGCTTTTGCCATTGCTTTCACCGGCTTTTGCCTTTGCTTTCAATAGCTTTTGCTATTGCTTTGGACATGGAGTGTGTAGACAGCCTTAACTGTCGAGGCTGATGAACGGCGGCATAGTTGCCACTGTTGCCACGTAGCAATTGTGATCACTGCTGATCAGAACATGCTATCCTCGCGGTATGCGGTGTTTGAAAGTGAGCAGGCCACTGCTGCAATCTTTCATGCAAGCTTCGGCACAGCTGTCCATCCCAGGGTTTGGGTACTGGACATGCTCCTGAGCCCAGTATGAATAAAAATAACACCCAATTTCTCATCTTCAGCACAGGCAGCTGCCGCCTTGAAGGAGAAGGTATGGGCCTTGCTTTGTAGGCCTCCAACTGTTCTTAGAGTCTCTGGTGTGGTGTGCCAGTTGGCGCAATGCAGCATCTTGTTTGAATCTATAAGCCCTGGGCTGTAAACCTAGATCATGCTGCGACGCTCTCCTGATTGCAGCAGAAGCATGGTCATTTTGAGGCTTTGCGACCAATACCTACCTCAAGGGAAACATGGCCTTGGGCTGTTTGTCTGTGCTATGGGGCGGGTCAGTTGTTGATCGACTGATTGTCACTTGCAAGTGCTCAGGGATTCAGCGGACTGGCTGACATTGTGCAGAGACGGCTTGACTGGTTGCCAGTAGGGTTGCCCAGGCATGCAGCCTGGTTGCAATTGAGTTTTACAAGGGCGCTGGTGTGGCAGCTGTACAGTCATGATGCTGTCACGCTCGCTTGGCTAGAATGGGGTTTTCCCACAAAAGACCTGACTCCAACCAGCGTTGGGAGACTGCTGGTAGCGTGATGCCTCAGTGATCCAACTGCTGTTTGGGTGGTGGCATGGCTGGTGTTTCTGCAGTGTGCAAGCAGGGTTCACTATCTCTGCTTCTTCAAGGGGATTCAAATAGGGGGTGTTGTGGATAGTTTGGCTCTTACTCAGTTTGCCAGGCGTCTGTGAGTTTGCCAAGGGCACCAGCAGCAACAGTAGCAGTTGGTTGGGTGTGCCATTTTCAGAGTGCCAGCAGGGGTGAATGCGCTTGTGCTCATGTGTTCCAGGGGCGGGGTTACGGTTTCTGCTGCACATCTGACACACCTCTTGTGACATATTTTCTTGTCTGACTGGCACTGCATGCTATTGTGTGTGTGTACCAGTGATGGTTGTTGCATAACCATAGTGTATACAACAGCCGGCAATTCCACTGATCTTTTAATCCTGCATCTGCATCATATATATGCTGTATGTTCTTATTGTGATTAGGGCCCCCAGCTTGTTCACACTGAAGCCTGGCTGGGCTGGGCTGAGCTGGTGTGTTGCATTTGCTGCTGATCAGCTGGCTTCCTCTGACTGTCCTTGCGCCTGATAGCAGATCTGCAGCGCTCGCACCTGCAGGTGCCTGGTGCACCAAATCGTTGATTTATTATTGTAATATGTCCTGGCACCGTCATGCTGAAGTTTGGTAACTGTACTTATTTTCAGTCTCAGAGGCTTGTGAAGCAGGACAAGTAGTGGCACTCCTGACTAGCACAGCACAGCAGGACGGAATTTCGCAGCCGTACATTACTGCACTTATGTACAGCTTATTTGCTGCACACCACAATGTTGTTGCAATGTCACAGACATGGCATATTGTCACAGCACTCAGTGACAATTAACTAACTAGTGTTGCACTAGTGTTGATGCACTCAGCAGTGCTGTGTAGCACAGGCTGTGTTTCTGGAAGTATGTTGAACACATATGTACATGTCACATGTATGGCATACATGTATGTACAACAGTACTGTTCACCAAGCACTCAAGCACCCCACTGGCAGCATGCACGAAGAAAAAAGACATAAGTCGACCAAGCATCATGAACGCCGATAATGCACCGGGCCTGGGAGTGTGTTGCCACTGGCGGTGTCAGCGCAGAGCAGCCATGGGTTGCAACATGGTCCCAGGCCCATGTTTGGGCCCCACACATGTTTGAATTTCTGTGGCCAATAGCCGCTATTCAAAGCCATGCTGGTCAGTCATGACAGGGAAGGCCCTTTCCTGTGACATGAATTTCAGCATCACACAGGGGGTAGCCCACGTGGCGCTTCTGCAGACACAAATAGAAATGCATGAAACACGAAGCAAAAAGTAAACTTGCAGATGAAAAAAATAAACAGTTGGTCCACAACTGCTACTTTGAACAAGCCACTCACACCCTGCAGCCTGCAGTGGCACAGTTAGCTGGATGAAAGAAAGTAAGTGTAGCTTGCTGATGCTGCCGTGCGGAAGCCCATGGTTGCTGCCGCAGCATCTTTTGCAAAGATGCAACAACCACTGCACGCCTTGCAAGATCATCTTGCGGCTGCTGAGCAAGCTGGTGCAGACGTAAGTCATGATGGCACAGCATTAGTATCAGCGCATACAAATTGGCCGTCAGTAGAGTCTACTGCTGGTAGCTGCTGATCTGCAATCCATTGAATGTCGAGGATGACCACAGCGCTGTTGCTATCACAGCCTCAGCTGCCACTACTGCAACCTCCTGTCGCTACCGCTGCCGCTGCCTGCTGCTGCTGCTACTGCTGCTGCCGCTGCTGCTGCTGCCGCTGCCGCTGCATGCTGCCATGCTCAGCAGCTCAACCACCCGGTGCGTGATGCTGGTGGCTGTGGGACGACTTGATGAGGGAGTCTCTGTCAAGAGGGCAGGCTGCTGATTTGAAGCTCATCATGATCAATCACGGTCATCATGATCAATCACGGTCATCATGATCGTGAATGACACGGCTGTCACAAGGCTTGGAGTGTGTGAGGCAGTTGCCGCGGCAGCAGCAGCAACAGCAGCAACAGCAGCAGCAGCATGTATGCCCTGCAGCCTGTGCCTTCTTTTGCTGCTGCTGCCGCTCTTCAAGAAACCCATCGATCACGATGTGCACAATACCGACTGTGGCAACAAGCCAAAAAAACCACAGTAAAATAAAGATGGGGTTCTCAACAATAAAGGGTAAATGTACAGGAAATACAGGGGTTGGCTCCAAACGGCTGATGCATGCCACAGGTAACAGTTGCGGGCTTGCACATGAAACAACAGTTTTTTTGTTTGCTGTTACTGTACCAAAAACAAACAAGAAACCTCAAAAGCGGTTGCCCTAAGTGCCCCTGGCATAGCCATCAGATAATACAGAGGCGACATTGACTGCAGCTGAAGTGCTGCTGCATCACCATGCCGAAAGCTGCCAGGAAGAAATACACAGTAAGAAGCTGCGCACGAGAGTGACAACAATGTATGCTATGCCATAGCCCAAGGGCTGGGCCAACGCATGTCTGCGCATTTGCCATATCATCTCAAAATGTTGCATGTCTCTTTGCCTTTTACACAGTTATGCTGGGTGTTAACACACACACACACACACACACACACACACACACACACACACACACACACACACACACACACACACACACACACACACACACACACTCCTCTCTCATATACACATATAGATGTATATGAGAGAGATATACACTTGCTCGACACTACCACGCTCTGATCAAAGAGATCAAAAGCAC
>JABEVS010000586.1:0-35208 GCA_018290735.1 Coelastrella sp. MACC-549 | reverse complement strand
CAATCCGGTGCTCACTCGACAACCCGCCACAAGCAGTCCCTTATCCAGATCAAGCTGGATCTAACAGTGGAAGTGTGGTGTGGTGTGGTGTGGTGTGGTGTGGTGTGGGGTGGTGTGGTGTGGTGTGGTGTGGTGTGGTGTGGTGTGGTGTGGTGTGGCATGGCATGGTGTGGTGTGGCATGGCATGGTGTGGTGTGGTGCGGCATGGCATGGTGTGGTGTGGCATGGCATGGTGTGGTGCGGTGCGGTGCGGTGCGGTGCGGTGCGGTGCGGTGCGGTGCGGTGCGGTGCGGTGCGGTGCGGTGCGGTGCGGTATGGTATGGTGCGGTATGGTATGGTGCGGTATGGTATGGTATGGTATGGTATAGTATGGTATGGTATGGTTTGGTATGGTATGGTATGGTTTGGTATGGTGTGGTATGGAAAGCATTTGATACGGATGGAACTTGGGTGATCCTAGGCGTGAGGCAGTTGGCAAACACAACATTCTATTAGGAGTTTCTGCTATGAATTTGGTTTGCCTTCCAGGATACTTGCAGATCGCATTTGCCACTTGCACCTACCTTTTGAATACCTCTTTCATTTGTACAGCTGACTGGCAGCTCTGAGCCACAGCCAGGCAGTCAGCCGCCAGTTCCGGCTGCATTTGGCCATAGCAGCGCGTCAACGCCAACGCAGCAGACCTAGCCGTCTGCAGTTGCTGACTAGACAAAGCTGATGCCAAAGTAGCCTGCAGATGCTGGATTGCAGCATTGTAGGGCTCCTGTGCTGCTGCTGGTATCGCTGTGTTTGCTGCTGTGAAGGCCGGCTCACAAGCAGCAGCCGAAGGATGATTCAATTCGCGTACAACAGCAGGGTCAGAACTTGAAGATGTCCCTGTGCCATCACCATTGACAGTCCCAGACGCATTTGCACCACTGCTGCTGCTGCTGCTGCTGCTGCTAATGCTTGATGCCACGTTTGAATTCTTGTCCTGCTGCTGTTGCTGTTGCTGCTGCTGATAACCAACAGAACCTGCTGCAGCGTCAAATGGTAAGTCATCGCTCCAGAGGCCAACCTCCTCTTCCTGCAGTCCGGGCCAGATTGTCTGCTGCTGCTGCTGCTGCTGCCGTGGCGGTTGAGACCTGGGCAGCGGTACCCAGGCAGTATCAGCATCAAACAGCTCTGGTGGTACTGCTGCTGCCGCTGTTCCAAACCCTGCTTGCCGAACTGCTGCAAAGTGTTCTGACACCATCGTGGTATGTGCCTGATGCATCAGAGCTTCTCCAGTTGCTAGCAGTGCTGCAGCATGTTGAGCCAGAGTGGCACCAGAACCAGCAGCAGCTGCTGTTTGGGCATGCTTGAGTGCATGCAGGTAGAAGGGGCTGCCATCCTCACTGCAGGACAGACCCTGAAGCAGCAGCAGCAGCAGCAGTAGTAATTGTTGTAGCAGCAAGGGCCGCACTGATGCTGTTGGGAGGTATAGGAGGTGCAGCTTCTTGCTGTGTACAAGAGTGTTCAACAGCAGCTGGAGGTGTATTTTGAAGGACGCGGAGCATTGCACAATACTAGAGCAATGCACTGAGGTGCACATGCTCTCAGGAAGGCAGCAGTTCCCATATCTCTAACGTCTGCAAGCCACTGCCAGCTGTGATGATATCAGATTAGTTAGTACTATAGCACTGATATTACCAATACTGATACTGATATCACCAATCCTGATAATGATATCACTAAATAGTAATACCAATGACAGCAGATGCTAGTTGCTAGCACCAGAATGCAAACCAAGTTGTGGCCGTGCCTAGTAATACTGTGTGCTGGTAGTGAGTGCATGGCCTTGGTATCAGCTGCAGAAGGCTAACTGCTACATCAATTTGTATCTTCTCACTGATACACATTAGGGGAAGAATCTTGTAGAAGAATCTTATAACTGCTACATCAATTTGTATCTTCTCACTGATACACATTAGGAGAATAATCTTATAAACAAAGGTTGTATAGTACTGCAACTTGATTGAATTGTTATACAGACTTCAATTATTCTGATGCAGCCAGAGTATGGCCCACCTTGTCACCCCCCTCTGTTTGCTCCAAGTACTCAATCACAGCTGAAGGATCCCTGCCCTGAACCTCAGGAAACTCAGGCCGCATGGCAGCCTTATCAACAGCTGCATACTGCAAACAAAGACGTGACAGCTCCAATTCAACTTGAGCCAGCTGAAGTTTGACAGAAGCCAGCAGGCGACTGGCAGGAGTAGAGACAGCGGTGAATGATGTGGCGCCAGATTTTGCTGAGAGGCTGTTAGAGGTGAGGTGGCTTCCGGGCTTTGAGGTGTGTTGTGGGGTGCAGGCTGTGACGAGTGCATGGGCCTCTTGCTCAGCTACCTGCAGCATCAGCAGCAGCAGGGCATGTGGTGTAATACAATTGTGCAGAACAATCTTGAATCAATGATGGATTGCCTCAATGCTTCACTGCATATCAGTACTACCCGTACCATGGCCCGCTTGCTCAGCTGAGTAACTTCTGACTGGAGATGTTCCTGATCGAAAATGCACCTGGACAACACGTTTTGGTGCACCTGCCCTCGATATCTAGTGGCATGTTATGCGACACACCCCAAAAACACGCACTTAAATCCAAGTATAAAGTCCCACCTGCAGCAGCTGCCTGATACCCATCAGCAGCAACCTCTCATCGAAGGGTAACTGGGTGGCGATTTCATCTTCAACTGCAGCAGCCTGCTGCGTGTGCTGCAGCTGGGACAAGTGCCGCTGCTGCCTGATGTTTCTTTGAGGATCCTGCATACAGCCGGCATGGGGTGTGGATGTTCATGAACCCATTGCATCTGATGATGAATTTGTCACTAAGAAACACTCAATGCAGAGGCGTCTGGGCAATGGGTACACTTAGCGTTCATTGTGGGAAGTGGAATTATAGGCAGTGCAGACAAAGATCGCTACTGCAATGCTCCAATGATGGTAGTAATATCACGTTCAGATGACCTCCATCAGCAACGCTCTGTTGAAAACCTTGCACAGATCATGGTTCATGGTTTGTAAGGGGACCACCTACTGGGCTCTTGCAGGTGTATATGTGCTATTCTGGCAGCAAGTTGCTTTCTGAATGGTCACATCAGGCACCTGTCACACAGTAACTTGATTATCCAGTAGCTGCCCATGACATTCTCAGCAGAAATAATCTGTACTGTATAATCATTGCAGCAGTGCCCCTGTAAGGTGATGCAACATGCACACCAGCATCACCAGCACAAGGTGTAACAAATCAGCAACCAACCACTGCCAGCACATGCACCAACCTGTAGCATCAGCTCAGCCTGCTGCTGCAGCGCCCGCAACCTGAGTATTCTTGCATCCGTCTCCTGCAGCTGAGATGCTGCGGCCCTGACAACCTCTAGAGCACAGCCATGCAGTTGGACTGCAACAGCAACTTCATCCTCCTGCAGCTGCTGCTTAGCTTGCTGACTGAGCAGTCTTGCCAGTTGCAGCTTGAGCTCGCAGGCAGCAGAAATGGCAGCGTGGACAGCCGGGCAATCTCCCCTGCAATAACCAGGTGCACATGCACAATATTTGATATATCATGTCAGGACATTTGCACAGCCCAGAGCCATGGCTCAAATGAAGTGATACTGCAGAACAGCTGTGTCCATTGGAGGCTGTTACAGCCCTGCTCCTGGCTCTCACCTAGCCACACTTTCCAACATGGCTACACCCCCTTCAAGAGCAGCCCTGGCATCTTTGAAACCGCCAGACCTCATGCTGCCTCTCACATCAGCATACAGCAGCAGACTGTCCCGCCAGAATCTGATATCACCCCCAAGAGTCTGTGCCGACTGAAGGAGGTTGATAGCTGCCTCTGGTTGTTGGGATAGAGCTGCTAGACGGGCTTGTAGCAGCAGGACGCTGGCTTGTGTGGCAGTGTCATCAGATGCCCTGCACAAATAGCAGCCGCAATGCAGCTTGACTTTCAGGGTGGTCGCAGGTGGCGTTGCTAATGTTAAAAATTCAGCACAAGATGGGGTTGCTGATGTTGTTGCACCTGAGCCTCAGTTAGTAACTGCTATGCTATGCAGCAATATGTGGAGTGCGTGATTTGCCCTGCATGATACATGTGCAGGTGGTCGGCAGTCCTTGAACTGAGCTTGCTCCTCACCTGGCAAAGTTTATAGCTGCTGTGCAAAGCTTCATGGCAGCCGTGTACTGACCATGATCCACAAGATAGCTGGCAATCTGGATCCAGCAATCATGCATTGTCAGTGGCTTCAACCACTGAACCTTCTCAGACAGAACCGCTTCCTCTCCAGGCATTACAGTATCTCCGTTGCTTCTGTAAATGCTGCTTGATATGCTTCTGCAGGTGTCCTTGTCCTGCCTATGGCCTTGAAGGGCAAGTAGCTTCTGTGCACTGCCAGGTCTCAAAGCACCTCCAGGAAAAGCACTTCTTGGAGTTGCTGCTCCTGGTGAACAGCTGCTGTTGACGCTGTTGCTTGCAGAACGCAGCCAAGATTGCAAGGTCTTGGGATCTGCCTGCTGCTGAGCAGCTACAAGGAACCCAGCATGAGCAGGAGGTACGGCAGTATCATGATTGATTACCTCTCCTGGTGCTGCAAGTTCTGCAGCTGCTGCAGGTGCTGCACTATGTAGCACACCGTCAACGAGCTGCTGCACTGCGAGCTGCTGCTCGGCTTGCTGCAGCTGCTGCTGGCTAGGCCAGCTTTCAGGTGCTGCCGATGTCAGCCAGTTGTTGGCTTCTGCTATGAGGCCGAGCGCTTCACAAACAGATGACAGCTGCAGGCTGACAGCAGCCACAACAGCCTGCATGAACAAGATGAGAAGCCAGTCTGTCATCAACACAAGTAAAGGCATCATACATACAACTATATAGTTGCAAAAGACAGTTCTGCATGAAGCTGCAGTCTTCTGCAAGAAAATGCCAGGTCCAGTTGCAAGCTTGGTTAACAATGCACTAATGCACAGATGATGATTTATGCGGATGTCTTCACACTGTCTAAATGTAATGTATTTTACCAAATACAGGCCTGGGAAGGTCAGATGTTTAACCGAATGCAGTGCTGCTTCACTGCAGTTACAGCTGGCAAAGACTAAGCAATGTGCAGATCTTGGGCAGTTGCCTGATACCCAAGAGGTGGACACTAGTGGTTCCTGTATTCAGTGCTCACCTGGTCTTTCAGTACAACAGCAGCAATCAGCCTTGCCAGCTGCAGGACTGGCAAAGCAGCCACATGTTGCCCAGTGGACTGCAGCGCCTCAGCCAACCATTGCAGATTTGCCATGGTGAGCTCAGGCACGCGCAGGGACGATTGGGTGAGCTGTTGTGCAGCTTGCAGGGCTACACAACTGCCGCTGATGCTGCTGAGTCGTCCTGCAGCCAATTCTGAAGCTGCTGCGCTTGCAGGATTCCGGTTGTTGCTGCTAAGGTGACAAGTCGCATCTGTGCCTTGCAAGCTTGCAAGTAGGGCAGCATCGGGCATCCACCTAGCCCACTCCAGCGGCTGTTTGCTGCTGGGGAAGTAAATCTGAGCTTCTTTTGGCACAGCAGCAGTTACAGCAGGTGTACTTGGCTGCATTGCTGCTGCTGCTGCAACCGTTGTGTCAACTGTTACAGCATCTTCTGGTGACTTGCTGTCACTTTGGTGCCCCATAGGGACGGCGCCAGCAGCTAGCAGTATGGTAGTGAGCATGCATCTGCAGTAATGCTGCGCTTGCAGTAGACTACTTTCCCTTTCAGCCACTGACGGTGCTGCCTGCAATGACCAACAACCAAGGGGTTCTATGGATAAATCTGGTTGTCATGCATTTCAGCTGTGTCAGCCGTCAACATACCAATGGCACTTGATACCAGGCTCAGAGTCTGCTGCACCCACCATCCATTTGCACCACTTTTTGCAACAGATTATGCCCAAAAATTCTGTGTATCACCCCCTGTTTTATGCAGAAGATCAGGCAATGGTCTTGCACTCAGGCTACTGCTTTAACAGTACTGCGATTTTGATACAGCACATGGTTGCTGCAGTACATTGTCACAGTTTTGATCAAGCAGCTCATCAGCTGCAGAATGTAACAGCCTTCTTTACAGCAATCAATCCAGCAACCAGTACCTGTGTCAAGAAGTTGTAGGCACGTATCAATTGCTCCATCTGATTTAAACTCAGCCCCACAGGCATCCTCCTGGCTCCATCAGAGCTGTTGTGTTCCTGCCTGCGGCCTGAGGCAGCACTGCTGGACCGTTGCTGCACACTGGCAGTACTTGCTGTGCCAGTCCTGCGTCTTGTTTGATTTCTGGTTGTTTCTCTGGCTGCTGCGCTGTTGAGTGTAATTCTGGTTCGGCTGACAGAAGCACAGTCCGGTGGAGGGGATGCCAAGGGGTTGCATGAGCCAGAAAGTACTGAAGCTGACTCATCTGCTTCTTCAACTAATGCAACATTGCCTATGATTGAGTCAGCCACCGAAACAACATTCCCATCAATGCTGCTGTCAACAGTTACCACAACAGCAAGTTGCCTGCTGCAGTGCAGTTGTGCATGTAGCTATGCCAGGCTCGGATACTGGACCAGTATTCAATCATGCAACAATCATGCTAATATATGACAGCAACCTTCATCAGCGGCAGATTACCACAGTATGTAGCCTGCTCAGTAGTACTTTGGTGCATACTACTGTAGGTTCGCACTTTTGCTATGACAGGCATGTTACTCTGGACGAAACCTGTGATTACTGGGAGGCAAATGTATGCCTCGGACAGGTGTAATGGATCCAACATCAATAATGAGAAACATACATACCTGCAGTCAGCGCTGCTGCTGATGCCTCTACTTCCCTCAGGGTAGTTATAACAGCTTGCAGGACAGCAGCTGCTGTTGTCCCTGCATTGCTGTCTTCACAACCGGCCACCAGCAACCACTCAGCAAGCTCAATCTGGTACTCAACCTGCAACACACCAACAGAATAAGGCAAGGTGGTAACTGCGTACTCGTAGTCATGTCATATCTTTCTGTGGATGCAACTGCGTGATGCCATTATTTGTTTGTTTTGATCAGGCAGTAGCTGTACATGCTCGATGCCTGGCAGTGTCAATGCCACCCCATTCTCCACGCGCTCAGCGCACTTACAATAAAACACTCCCTGGGGCCCAGCTGCCAGGGTTGGTACACAATATGCACCGACTTATTGCTGGCCCAGCTGCCAGAGTTGATACACAACATGCACTGACTTATTGCTGGCTTAATCTATTACGCAAGCTCACCTGCTCTAGATGCAGCCCATCTAATGCTGCTATGGCGGCCTTTCTGGCTGCCAGCTGCTCCTGTGCTGTAGAGCAAGCCTGTCCAAAGGCAAGCCAAGCGTGAGCCTGCAGCAGATAGCAAACACCTCAGAAGCAGCACTCAAAGCAGCAGCCACCACAGCATAAGATGACAATAGAGAGCTCAGATCAGAGCAGCATATGTAGAGTGAACAGAGCGCTTAGAGCGGTGCTCAAAGCAGCACTCCGAGAGCAGCTCTCAGGGACAAGAAGAGCATCTATGCCCAGCACCACAAGTTGCAAGGGTTATCCACAAAAGCTCTAGAACAAGGGCATGCCCTGAGAGGCTTTGCCAGTTCGCAAAGCACGCACCAAGCAGCGGGCGCGCTTAACATTGCAGTTATGATGGGCAGCTACTGCTCACATCTTGACTGTGCAAGGTAACTTCTCATCATTGAACATGGCACTGACCTTGGCTTGCGGTGTACTCAATTCAGACAGCAGTCTGTTCATATCCTCCAGAACTCTCTTGCTTGGTGGTGCACGTGCCAAGCAAGTGGCCCTCCACCCTGCAACTGCTACAGCTGCTGTTGCTGCTGGCCCATGGAGCTTGAGCGGCAGGCTGCGCTGCAAGCTGTCAACATGTTGACGTGCTGTGGTCCATTGGCCACAGGCTGCCAGACATTCCAACAGCAGGATGTTGCAGGACACCTGGGTGTTGAACGTCATTGAAAAAGGTTAGAATATGTGCCATACATACTTGCTCCAACAGCAGGATGTTGCAGGACCCCTAGTGAATTTAAAGTCATCAAAAAGAGGTGTGAGCATGATCCTTACATACTTGCTGCCCTCAAGCACCTGATTCATTGCACAGCGCCCACTGTAACAGCTATGCATTCAACATGCTGTGACTTCAGACAGGTACCAGGGACGCCAAGCGTTTCCTGGAAAAGCAACGCTGCGAAGACAAAGGAATATAAAAAGTAAAACAGGTTGGAGGATGCCAAGCATTGCTTGGAAAGATGCTGCATAGAGGTCAGGCAGGAGAGCAGATAGTCACCTGGAAGCTGGGATCTGTGGGCCTTGTTGCATTCAGTGCCGTAACCACAGTCTTCAACAGCGGTATGGCAGCAGCTCTCGTCAGTCCAGTAGCCAACAGGCCCACAGAGCCATTAGCAGTACATGCATTCCATGCCAGCCGTGCTGCTGCTTCTGCCAGGTCAGCCCTGCTTATGAAACTTGCCAGTTTAGCTGCTGTGGCAAAGTGGTTCAATGCCTTGTGCTGTAGGGACAGCTGTGTTGTCGCTTCTTTGCTGCTCACTGCCAGTAGCGACAGGACCGCCTGTACACGCACAAAGGGAGCAGTACATGAGGCTGCTATAGGGGCTACGGCACCATTGACAACAAGCGCTGGGAATCAAAGCATCACCAACAGTGGTTGAGATGGGATATGGTTGTGAAATGGGTTTCAGAAATTCCACTTATATGATAACAACCGTCCAGCACTGGGTAATGCTGAATAAAGGTTTGAATGTCGGCCTGGCGCCGGGCATGTGGTGATGTGCAGACACGCATGCGCACCTGGCCCTGTTGCATCTCAGCCATTGACAGCCAGTACCACCCTTGTCCAGAGACTCCTGGCACATCTCCCGGCAACTTTACTGCCCCCAGGTCCTGTTTATCAGCAGGCAAGGCTCCCAGTGCTGCTACAGCACATTCTTTTGCCAGCTGCCAGTATCCTTGGCAGCCTGCTGCCCTGGAAAGCAGCGACCACAGCTCCAGGTTGACAGCTGGTGCTGTGGACAGTAGTTGCATGGCAGTGCGTATGTCCTGCAAAGCAGGACACACAGTTTACAACAGCTTCTGACTTGCTGTGACATAGTGATGCAACAGCCTTTGATATAGTAGGAGTGACTGCTGCTGAGGACCTGGGGTCTCACAGCAAAGCTGATGCTGTGGCAGTGCCTGTGGTGCGACTGGTCCTTGAGGTACCGCATGACATGAGCTCCTGCTGTGCAGGACAGCACATTCAAGGTACAGTAGCCTGCAGCCTTGCAGCCAAAAGGGCGTTTGTTTGACGATTTTGACCGCACCTGCTCAGCGTTGTTCGCACGCTGTGCATTTGATGTAATGGATTTGTCCCCGGGCTTTGCTGCTGCAGACATTGGCTTTGCTCCTGCTGCCACAGCTGTCCCTGTAATTCCTGCTGCTGCTACCATACCAGCTGACCCTGTCATATAGGAAGCTCCAGCAGTGCCTTGTGTTGCTGCAGACAGACCCTCTATGAGGCCTAGAACCTTGCTAGTCACTACCATGCTGGCTGGAGCTCCAGCTGGGACTGCTGCTGCCTTTCCTTGAAGCTGTTGCAGCCTTGCATATGCCTGGATGAGCCCTTGAGGCTCTGCTGCTGAGGTTGCTTTGGTGAGGGCTGCTTGGCATGTATCTGCTGTTGCTGAGAGCAGCTGCAGGAGACCCTTGTGCACCTGAGTGGTGCCTGTTTGAAGTTGCTTGGCAACATCCATGTCCGCTGCAGCAGCAAGAGCGTGTATCGTATGAACATGGACATCATTGTATGAACATTGACAAATGTTGTAAGTGGGCAAGGTGCTGTAGGTTTGCGATCCAAGCAGCAGACCTGCACTGACTGCTGGAATGGGTTGATCAGGGAATCCATGGCTTGCACACAAAGTCAGATCTTTACTCCACTCAAGCTGCTCGTGACATGCACACAGGCCAGGGGTGTGCCATGTGCAGTGTTTGAAAGCATGGCAGGCACATACTTTGAAGATGGGATGCGCAACTGTGACTTTTTGGAAAGCATGTGTATGTCCTGTGCTGTGCTGCCTGTGTACATGGTGGGTTTGCCATTCGGCATGGCCTGTGCAAGGTTTGCGTCAGTTCTGCTTTCTGTATGCAAGCCATGTGCAGCTGATATGTTTTACATGCACATACTTCAGCCAGAGCACACCGAATGGGTCTTTTTGATAGCTTTGGAGTGGGCCTAGCATGCTGGCTGCAGACTTGTTACCTGGGAGGACTACCACACAAGTGAAGGGTTGTCCACAAGGCGCGTGAAGCCCTCTGCACTCACCTGTCCTTGCTCTTGCCTCCGACAACGGTACAAACCAGGGCGTATCACCAGCTCGGAATGCCCATAACTGCCATCTGGTATCTCTTTCATCTTCCTCTTCTGCATCTGAGCTGTCAGCTGCTGCATCTGGCTTCAGCACTTCTAGCAGTGCCACATGCTCAGCTGACTTAGATGCTGCCTCGGCCAATATAACACACAGATCAGGGTCAAGCTGGCCAGTCTCCTGCAAGCAGAAACACAATGTACATAGGAAAGTGATGATTCTGTATCCTAGCAGCACATCATATGACCGGAACTTGCAGCAAGTGGCAGATGAGGTTGTGATGAAGGCATAAGGCCAGCCTGCCAGGAGCATTGCTGAGCTCAGTTTAAGCTGCGGCGGGTCTTCATGACACCTGGGCTATCAACAGGAGTGCCACAAGTGCCGGATGCATACCTGCAGCAGCTGCTTCAAAAGCAGAAGCAACACGCCTGCCAACTCGGCATAGCGTTGTTTCTGCATCAGAGGGAGATATACATTCCAAGCCGCCACAGCTCCATTCATCAGCACCCAGGGCTGACCAGCTGCGACTGCCAACCTCATGCCCAACAGCAGGTCCTGCAAGAGGTGTCACAGCAGCCAAGCGTAAGCAAATATGAATGTTACAGCTATAGACTCCAGGTAGTTTTCATCGTGACATTGGTGAGCTTGTGGTGTGGATGCTGCTTGGCATATAGTACTGCTACAGCGCCTATCTGCAAACTTTGAGGCGCACTGGCTGGTTTGGCTACAATGACAGTCACATGCTGACTGTGCATGCCTTCCTTAGGCAACACCATCACTTGCTCAGCCTGTTTTTACAGTAGCTGGCCGAGTAGCAAAGAACATCACCTCTATAAATAGCCGCTGCAACTGCACATCGACTGATGATGGCAACCGCACTCCAGCATCATTCGAGTCAGCAGCCCCAGGTCCATGGTCTGCCTCCTCAGCTTCAGCAGTTCTGTCACACCTTGCTGATGGTTGAGAATGTTCCATAGCATTGTAGCCAGCAGGTGGTACTAGTTCCAGCTCTAGCTTTTTGAGCGCTGCTTTGCACGCTTCAGCTTCAATGTAGGCGATCCTCGCCTACAGCATGCAGAGAGTTCCAGCAACGATGGGTCTACTTGGCGTGAGTAATCGCCCGCATCACTGAGGCAGCAGCTTAAAACTGAACACTGCCTGCAAGTCCTGCAAGCCTCTGCAAGAACTGCAGAATTGCACGCTTCCCCCAACTAAGGCCACATGATGTGCTGTATATTTCAAGAGCTTGATCAATCTGCCGATTGAAAGGTATGGACCAGCAGTAGAAACGACACTACTTGGAGCCACAGAGGTTACAGATGTTGATATTTGTGAGGCGGTAGGAACTGCTGTGTGCAGGTGAAGCCACCTGGCTTAGATGAGACTGTGGCTGAGCTAGCACCCATGAAAGTCCAGTGCTGCTACCACACCTCGTGGTATACCAGAGGCTCTAAACCTGCTTGCCTCCCCCCCCCCCTCAGCAACAAGCACACACACACATGGACGCGCACACACGTTCCATACATGCAACACATGCAACACATGCAAACATGCAAACCCACCTGCAGCAGCATCATTTCTTTGTCTCCTGCATCTTGCCAATTTGCAGCCAGCACATAAGGAGCCGCCTCACGCACTAGGCCTTCAAGCTCGCAGGGCATCCAGGCCAACTGCATGCATCCACAAACATCACAAGGTCCCCCATGAGCGACTCTGTTGGCTTCTCCGGGGTGCCCCTCTGGGGCCAGATGGTATGGTATGGTATGGTATGGTATGGTATGGTATGGTATGGTATGGTATGGTATGGTATGGTATGGTATGGTATGGTATGGTATGGTATGGTATGGTATGGTATGGTATGGTACAAGTGCCACAGCTCAGCTTGAATGCCACACATAGGGAGTCCATTATGGCCCAAAGGTGGCAGCCACCTCTGCCGATGATCCATGGTCCTTGACCCAGAGACAGAGAGAGTTGGGTGTACAGCCAATGCTCCTGAAGCGCAAGCAAATGCTTAAGAGCACACTGTACAGGCCACCAGCAGAGCTACGCACAAATATGCTGCAGTCACCTGAACTATCTCAGCCCAGAGCTCTGTTCTGGAGCGTGCTGCCCTCAGCAGCTCTGCCCTTGTTGCCATTGCTGCGGCATCAGAAGTGGCTCCGACTGCCAGTGCAGGAGGTGGCTTGATGGCAGGCAGCAGTGCCAGCTTGTCAATGGCCCTGCAGCATTGCATGCAGCGTATGAACAATACATCACATAACATCCCTTGCATTGTGCTATGCCCCAAGTGGCTTTTGTGGCCTACTGTACGGTAAAAGCCCTGGCAATAAAACCAGGAACGAGCCATGTGTGCCATGCAGGAGAGAGAGCCCGAAGAGAGAGCCCAGAGAGGGTTCAACTGGAGTGCCCAGCCTCCGTAGCGCAACCCCATCTCTTACTTTTGCAGGTAGTCCCCTCTGATAGCACCACTCCTGCTCTCCCGGGCCCGTTCAAGCAGCACCACAGCATTGTCATCCGCTGCAGGATTCTCCTTGCCGCCTTCTGCAGCAACTCCGCCTCCTCTAAGGCAAGCAGCACGTGCAAGGGGCTGCAGGAACCTGTCAAGGCTTCGCTCGTAGCCCCAAGTAGCTGCCGCTTCTGCACTGGGAGGGTAGTTGAGAGAAAGAGCCAAGGTAACTTCCTTGGCAGCCTGCAGGGCAGAGATGGCACAGATACCTTGACTTACAAGTCCTGCAGCTGGACTGTGTTACCTGCATTGGCAGAGTCTCCTTGGATATACAGCGCTTCTACAAAGCAGCGGTGGAGTTGGGACCATTTCTGTCTGCTTTTAGTGATCATCCATCAGCTGGTGAACAGCCTTTAGTACACCAAATGCATTAAATGTATTGCATGACTAGCTGCTGGCCTGTACAGTTGGGCAGCTGCTAGGGTGTAGACCAGCTGTCAACAAAACAGATCAGCATTCGCACTAGGAGTGTATTGCTTATGCTCACCATATCTGCACTGACCTTGCTGTAGCTCTCCTTATCAGCTTCTGCCTTTGCCATCTCAAGGTGCAACATAGTCCTGAGCTTTGTTAATGGGCTGCTTGTGGCTTCCAATGCTTTGGCCACCGAAGCAAAGCAGGGTGTCAGAAGATGCCGGTGCTTCTGTTGCAAGAGTGGCAGCCCTGCAAAAGCACAAGTACACTAAATCGCATTACACAAGTAGTGCAGGCGGCAGACATCTGATAGCTGCTGATGGCATGGTGCACTGCAACATGCAGCAGTGTTTGCTGCGTACTTGCTTGTAATTGCGTTGCAAAGTAAGTAGCAGTAAATGTCTGCCTGCCACCATGCAAAAGCTACACGAAAGTGATCACACGGGTCTGAAATGCTGTGGCCATCATGGTGACAGAGGCCTAGACATGTTTGCAGCAGCCCCAACCTGCATTCCATGCCAGCTTAGCACAGTAATGAACCCCAGCAACATCATGCAACTTTACAAAGCTTGTTACTGCTTCATCTACGCCTTCCAGCACTTTCAGGCGAGCTTGCAGCACATCATTACTGCATGAACTGCCATAGCCTGCACTGTCACCGGGTTCCAGCACAGCCACTGGTGCTGACTGCAAGGCTAGGAATAATCTGGTCAAGTCAGACCAAACTCTTGGACCCAGCTCCTGCAGGTGTTGAGTGCAACAGCAAGCTTGATGTTAGTGACATTAACACATATTGCGACTTAAAAGTATGATGCTTTGCAGCAGCAAGCTGGATGTCACCACCATGCATGCCAATGCAGATGTAAGGTGGGCTGCAGCGGCAGCCTTGGTGTTGCTTGCCCTCATGCCGCACTCGTAGACTGCTGTATAACAGATGCATTTGTAGCTAGGTATCCCAAAAGCACCGGGTGCATGGCACCACATCCACTGAGTGACTTGAGCCAAAGTTGCAAAGTAAGGCTGTCTAAAATGTTGTGATCAAAGGAATCAAGCCACTCACTGGTGAAGCTGCCGCCCTTTTGGCCAGTTGCTCCGCCAATAGGGTCAACCCACACAAGGCAGCTGCCCACGCCAGCCGAGCAACAACTGCCAGCAGTGCATTGCGACTAGGGCCATCAGGCCTGGCATCTACCTGCAGCAGCACAACACTTCACTGACATCATCAGCTTGCTCTTTGCTATTGTTGCTAGGCCTCTCTGCACAGCTGTGTCTTGCATCGATAATGCAGCAGCATAATGTTTGTGATTGCAGGCGGCAGCTGGTGCTGTAGGGTGAAGCCGGCTAGACAGCGCCGTTTGAAGCCGCAGCAGACTGTTTTATACTTGGGTGCTGCTGCCCATGGGCTGGTTAGCACGGCACAGGTATTTGGTGGAACTCGCTCACCATCTTCCAAGCGGCTTTGATCTGCTGTTCTGCTGCAGCTGCATCCGGGCGAGACGACATCACCCATTGCAGGATGGAAAGAGCTCCAGCTTCATCAACTGCAGCAGATGAATATCTGTGACCTCCTACACTCACTCACAATCAAGCATGCTCTGCAAGATCCTCAGCATCATGTTTTCTGTGAATGTGCTACGTGACACTGCAGAAGGCCATGTGGTCCAGTCGGATGCAGGAAAAGGTCGATGCACTCTGCACTGAAACCATATGGCAGCTGATGACAGCACCTACGTTTATCATGTACCACGGCCGGTTCCCCTGTCTTCCTCCTTGCAGCAGCAGCAAGCCCTGCTGCCCCCCTAGCTGGTGCTGCTCCTGCTGGTGCTCCAGCAGGCCCTTTCCCTGCCGGTCCTGCGCCTAACGGTTTGCCTGCCGTCAACTTTGATGCTTGCAGGGATTGAACATGGGTCTGAAGGGCAGCGACCTCATGCTGCATACAGCCATAGCAACATTGTATGAATATTTCATACATTTGCATTTGTTGAAGACAGCTTATGTTGTCCAAAATCGCCTCCCGTGACCTTTCTAGTGCTGAGCAGTTGCATGGCAATACAACAAACATGCAGATTCCTTTAGGGCTGCTGAGGCTGCCGTGCTGCGTCAACCTGTAGTAAAAGGCGGTCATTCATCGAGATGGTATCTTGCAGCTATGCTGCTGCTGCTGCTGCACACTGCTGACACACCTTCAAGTCCAGCAGCCCTCCCGCTCCTGCTATGTCAAATGCTTTGGTCAATGTCTTGAGAGCTTCCTCGGGTTTAGGACTCTCAGACTGACACAGCGCCAAGGCCATCAACTGCCGCACATGCCAGGCCGACTGGCCCTCAACTTTCTCAAGAGCCTGTGGAGTGCATGCAACACAATATTGGGGCCTACTATGTACTGGTGGATGCAACACTTGTTGCCAGGCTTGCAGGATCTGCGCTTGCTGTTTGCTTGCCCACTCACAAACAGGTAATGAAACACTAATCTGGGCTTTGCAGAACACTGCTGCCAGTTTTCTGCATCGTTGACTGCTGCTTTTGCCCCAAATAAACACAGCGGCAGAAGGGTTGGGTGCTCAGATGATTCATTCCACACCTGACACAGCTTCTCAAGGCTTGGCAGTAAGTACTGGCGCAGCTGCTCACACTGCAGAGGCCGGGACACGTGCCAATGGTGCACACTGCCATTGTAGATCAGCCAGCTGTACCTGCAGTGCATAGAACATGAAGAGACGTTGCAGATTCAGCTAAAGATGCAGGCTCCACACAAACAGCAGCTCACAATATCAGTGGCTGCAGCTGATCATGCAAACTGACGATACAATAGAGGCCTGGTGGAGTGTCTGCTGATAACTACTGCTACATGGACAGAGCATACTGCACTCTGCTTTGATAATGGTGACTATCTGCTGCATGGGCATCCAGCATTGACACTCTCTATCGAGCTGCCAGTTGCATCCTGATTGATCTGAATACACTCTGTTGCAAAATGCGGTAGCAATCGCTTGCCTGGGATTCATGAGGGCTAGCTCCACGCCCTGCATAATATACCTCACAGCTTCCAACACTCCATCAACCAGTGGCTGCCCCTTGAAGCTGCTGCTGAGACGAGAGACAAGCTGTCCTGCTGCAAAGAGAGCTCTGCACATAAGCTGGTCCTTGGCTTCTGCAGATGCCTGGGGGCCATTACACCTGTATGTTCAAGAGCAGTAGCTGGAGGCGATGAGCAGCAAATGGCTACACTTTGCTGCTTAGTGCAGCCTGCTCTGGTTATGCTGGTGGCTACCAGGTGCATGGCTGCTAAGCTGAATGACCCTGGCCCTGATGAGGAGACCACTTGCTCTGCTTGTGCGCTTTTTTGTCCACTGCTGATAACCTGAAGTGGATCGAAGCTCCACTTCGGGGTGCCAGGAGTCCTTGCTGAACGACTACCCTGTGATCAACAGCTCATGATCGTTTATGCCTACCTGTCTGCCTCGGCGAAATAGGAGTCAAGGCAAGACTTGCTGAGCTCCAGATCACCATTCTGTAGTCATTTAAATCTGATCAGACATTCAGCACTGCTTGATCACGAACCCAACTCCATGTTGATGTGCAGCAACATGTATGTTAGCACTAACCTTCAGTGCCGCTTCTGCCGAGCTGACTAGCACGCCAAGACCCACAAAACCTGGCCTTTGCGGCAAGCCTTGCAGCATTGCAGATGCTTGTGCTGCTGCATTGCGCAGCAGCTGCTTGTCCCTGGTTTGCTGTGCAGCATTCTGCACTTCGAGCTGGACTATCGCCGACATCGTACGTGACTCGGAAGTGAGAACAGAACAAATATTTCAACCTCGTCTTGCACGTTGCAACCCATGATCCTGCATGTCTGCTTGAAGCGATTGCAACACAGGAGCCTACAGGCATGCAGGCCGGCACCTGCTGAGTAGTCTGAAGTCAGAATTATTGCTGTTCAACTCGCACGGCAAGTTTATCTGGCGCTGCGCCGTGTGATGCAGGCAGTGCCAGCGTGGTCAATATGACAACGACAGTGTGTCAATCCGATCTCCGTCTATAAAAGGTCCCCTTACCTAACGATCGTTCTGAGTTGTGCCCAAAACACATGGCTGCTCTATGTTGGCTTTTGGTGTGCGCTGAGGAAGGAGGACGTGGTGTCAACCAGCGCCTGATGACAGCAGGAGTCCTCGGTAGGCGCCAAAATGAACACCCTATCACACGGCATTGATGCATGTTTAGACTGCCAGCAGTGCTATCCCCAATCCGACAGGCTTTTTAACACACACTGTTGCTGTCCTACTGTTGGCAATCTCCTGCGACGTGAGTTTACCAAAGCACTTGATGTTCAGTTGTAGATATCATCGTCCTCCGGTGTCATAGTCACGGTCTGGCCAACATCCATTCCAGGTGTCTGTCCAACAGGTGGAGCAGCACCATGCTTCTCTACATGCTGTTGATATTGCTGTACCAGAGCCGCAGCTTGACTCTCTGCTGAAGTTGGTTGCTGAGCTGCGACCTCCGTGCATTTGACAGCAGCTGCATTGACCTACAGTGTGACCATGCAGACAGCAGGTTGATCAGAGATCAATAGCTTGTCGGCCAGCCAGTGAGAGAAATTCAGACATACGGGGCGTGATTGGATGCTAGTTATCAAATAAGGGATCTCTTGCCTGATGAACCTAAATAGACAGTTGACCCACAAGAGTGGAATGTTATCATGCCATACTCTGCCTTTGGTTTTGTTGACATCCCATATCATGATATACAGTGCCACTGCATTTCCAGAGAAATGGACCAAGAAGGTGTGCCGCCACTACACTTCATGCAGGCCATCGCTCACCTCCTGTGTAAAGGCTGCTATCTCTATGCCTGCTGTCTTGAAAACCTTTTCAACTGCTGCGTTGCCACATGTCATGACACCCAGCAGTAAGTGGGGGGTTCCTGCGGCTGCTTGACCTGTGCAGCAGTTGTCACAGGTTTGATTTGCTGCTACTGCCTGACGCAATGGCTAACAACACACGAAGGTAACAACCAACCAGGCACTAGTAAATAGGAAACAAGCGAATCATACTGTTGTTGTGGTTACAATAGCAAAGCTGTGTGCGTGGCAGAATCCTGACTTTGACATACCTGCTTCCTGCGCTGCATTGGCTGCCGTGTTCAGAGCAGCACGAGCATCAGGTGCCCAATGAAGGTCACCGGCTCCCATGCTACTGCTCATGGGCATTGTCTCGGGATCCAGCAGTTGCTCGTGTGCTGCTTCTGTTGTGATCCCAGCTGAAGCAAGTAGTTTGCTGCCGCTGCTGTCTGACTGGTCCAGTATTCCCAGCAGAAGATGTGGTGGGGCAACAAACAAGCTGCCTGCTTGGCAGGCTTCCTGCTGGGCAGAACGAACAGCTGCTACTGCCTGCTGTGTGTAGGCGCTGTTTAATGGCTTGCAGCGCTGCGTGTGTTTCTTCTGGGTCTGCTTGAGGGTGAATGGCCTGGTGGTTGCTGCAGTTGGTTTGTTCTTGCCCCTAAAGCACGGCTGTCGTGAGCACTGTTCAAGGCATCCCAGTGACAACATGGCAGCACTTCAGTACCAATTACGCCTCCAGCACTCGATGAAAAAAAGCTTAAGTAGCAGCGGTGCTGTGCTTTGTGCTGCTGGTATATTGGCCACTCTGACGCTTCGCCGCTTCCAATCAATGTGCAATAGATCTGTGCTGTAGATAAACGTGAGGCAACGTATCAAGGGGCCTGTCAGCATGAATCTGGCGCTGAAGACCGATAGGCAGTTTCTGGGACCTTGCGATTTCAAGAAAGCCAGGGACAATTTTCATAATCAACTACGTCCAATGAACGCTGGTTACTGTATATCTGCTTACGACCGCGACCAACGCACAGCCTTTCAACAGTGCTGACGGTGCTCTGCTGCACAGTGTCGATCACACAACCCAACTCACCACCTCACCCGCGTTACTGCCCCTGCTCCAGTAAAAGACACCTATACTCTCATTAACTGCCACTGACAGCTGTACAGCTGCCCCCAGCTAATGCACCACGTACAGCACATCTGCAGTACTTCACCCATCTCTCAGCCGTTCAAGACATTGCCATTGAGGCGATTAGCAGCACCTCAGCGCACACAGCTACATAGAGCTAGTATGTCAACAGTAGCTAGCAAGTCCGGCTTGCTGCACGGGGATACGTTTTTCCTGGACAATTTTGCCATCAGGTATCAGCAGCTGCCACCACTGGATGTTTGCACAGGAAGTCTGTATTCATAGGAGCGCCTACCGAAAGAACAACACTACAAATCTACTGATATCGTGTATATATCGGCTGGATTACCACAACGAGCGCACCAACAGCTCAGCAGAGCAGATTTTGTAAAGGGGTATGCAGGTTCCAAAGAGTATTCTTGCGTTGACAAAGTGACGTCACTTGGTGCTGATTGACTTCAATATGCAGGCAGTGGGATGATCCTAATTATTCTGGCACCCGCATCTCATTTGACAAGGCTGAATTCGTGACCAAGGTATATTGTCTAAAACCCTGCATATCTCACACACAGTAAAAGAAAGCATCACCATGGACTACATTGTGATATTAAATACGTACTGAAAGGGAGCTGTATCAGAGTTATACTCCTTGTTGCCATTCTTCGTATGAAAACATGTATGTTTGTTTGTTCAACACATTATGAGTGATGCCATTGGTGCAGTCCAGTACGCCTGTAGGTAAAGCTCCTGGAATGGATAATCCTGCCGTGTGTATATCATGATATCAGCGGCTGCCAAAACCAAGAAATCTGCTGCACAACAAAACACACAGTCTGCAACATGCAACTCCTTTGGTTTTGGTAGCCGATGATAGTATACAATTCACAAGCAACAGTGGACTCCATAATAGAATGGAATTCTATTTGGCTAAAACAACTTAACTCTAGGTTCTCTGTGCTGTTCATCATCAATGCCTGGGACCTGCAGATCCATGAGATTTTCAAGCAGCAAGGCAGCAGACTGGCAGATGGCTACGCCCCCTTTTGCAAACACATCTTCGTGCCCAACTTTGTAGGTGCGTATGCGCTGCATAGCGGCCAGCCACCAGCGCTGGTGAGAATAAGCAGCAACTGGTGTGGTACTCCTCTCAACCAGACTCCTGCAGTATAGGAATGAATCGTTGATTCTCTCATCATCAGAAAAATTTGATCAAATAAACAAAGCTGACTGATATGAAGCTTTTCCAGATTGGATCCTACTGATTGATCATTAGAATGGGATTGATCACCAATAGAATGTATTTTGATTGCTGCTGCAGGTGCCAAGCTGGGTGCTTTGCAGATCACCCCTGCCAACAGACACCTGCTGAAATCAGCCTACACCAGAAGACGACCAGAAGAACTGGCTGTGCTCACAAGGTAAGACAATACAACAAAAGAACAACAACAACGGTAGGAAAAAACCGGCTTGCGGGAATAGGTGTTGAGAGTACAGCACCAATGGCAGCAACTGCACAGAAAACGGAACAGAGCTGCAGCCATAGCAATTGCAATTGCAATTCTGCCATGTCCCCGCGCCCACTTTTGAACAAGGCGGTCTGCATTCACGATTGATGCTACAGCAGTACCAGGTGTCGCAGACATAGGACGTATACTTTACATGAGATAGTATTCTTGTGACCTTTAACCTTCATAGTCCTGTATATCCTTCTGTTGTGTCCACAAACACCATGCCGGGTGATTCTGTGATGCCTACTGTACATGTCTGATGTCTGATGTGTGTACCGACTCGTTGATTCAAGCTGGTTTTCTCCTGTCTGCAGGTGGTTTGCTGAGTCAGATGTCCAACCCATTCCAGAAGCCAAATACCTCGACATCATCCTCTACTCCCGAGAGCAGCTCATCAAAGAATACACCGCCATGCCCAGCAAAACCACAGCAGCAGCAGCAGCTGACAGCGGCAGCAGCACTCCAGATCAGGAAAGCCTCTTACCCAACGTCCCCTGGGGTATAATCAGCATCAAGGCGCAGGATGAACCCTATGAAACCCCCATGCAGCCTATCACTATGATGAGAAATTCATTAGGGCGTGAGGAGGGTGGCAGTGGGGTGGAGTTGAACAGACAGGCGTACGAAGAGTCAGTCACCTACTGGCAGACTCATGCGGCTGTTGTTGCAGGGGAGGAGCCCAGCGGGGAGTAGCGTTGCACAATATGCTGGATACATCCAGTAAACAAGAAAGTGAGCCATGCAGCAAGTTGAAATGTTATGGCAAATGCGCTAACATGCATTGGGGGCGCCACTCTGTGTGCCTGCCCAGGCTGTCCTGGCCACCAGTATATTGTGGAAAGCTGCATACTGTCTCAGTATAGCAGTGCTATGGCCGTGACACATCATTGTGTTTTTTCGGGTAGCTACCTATTGGCATCATATTTATAATGTGCAGCCATGCCACATGAGCATGTGCTCCTCCAACTGCATATGCGGCAGCATCAGCTAAGCAGTGCCTAGTGCGTACCTTATAGGTACCGTACCTAGTGACACTCAGTGTCACTGACACTAGGTATGGACAGGCTGTCCCCGGCAGGCCTGTCCAACATCCTAGCAGGACACCTGCTAGGATTCAGTGCATGGCATGATATCATCCTGCACATGCCAGATCGTGTTGGATTACTGATCAGTTTCAGCCTCATGAGGCCCTTGCGAGCAAAGCAGCCACTGTGTGCGGTGTGTCTGAAATCAAGGAGCAAGATTGATTACCAACTGATCAGTTGATCTTGATCCACCACAGATTCCGTTCAACGCCAACTTGGATTGACCTAACAAAATGGTGTGCTTGAAGCAATTGCATACTCGTAGGTCTAGACAAGATCTTGTTGTGGCTGACTAAACCGCGCCGCAGGTCACGTCACAGTATGGCGGGCACCACTTGATTGCCTGACATGCGTGCAGTGATATCTACAGATGCGCTCGCTCTCACATATTACAGTCATGCAGTCATACGATCCGCTACTGTCATCTGCTACCGTTTCGGTGGTCTCGGAGACAGCGTTGGGCAATGAGCTCACCTCGAGGTGGGCGGGCCACTTGACTCGACTTGATTCCAAGCTTGGATCCGAATCATGCACATAATTTATGCAAAGCAGAGAGCGTGCCATGTTTGATTGGCTGCAAGCACAGCCGTTGCGACTAACCGATTATCGTTCCAGCACAGACGTCTGTGTCGACACTCTTCCCGACGTAGAGGCAAAATCACGATCAGCTTTAAAGCTGTCTGAAATTTCAGACATACGTCCAACGCTGTGCTGCGCTGTGCTGGTTCATGATCCTCATCCAGTACCTTTTATGCTGCTGCAGCTGCAGGCAACTCCAGTGATGGGCTCCACTGCTTTGCACGTTGCAGTTGCAGAGCAGCGTGATGGCTGCCTGCCCTTGGTTCAAGACCTGCTGCAAGCGGGAGCCGATGTGAATGCGCAGGATGCCAATCGGTTCACCCCTCTGCAATTTGCTGCAGCCTCAGGTCAGCTGAACATAGTGCAGTTGCTTGTCTGCGAGGGTAAAGCAGACACAGCAGTTCAGAACGAAAACGGGCTGACCCCTTTGCACGCTGCTGCCAGCAATGGGCATTTGGGCGTAGTTCAATGGATGGTATCAAAGGGTCAGGCTGATTTGAGAGCTCAGTCAACAGATGGCAGGACTGCTCTGCATATTTAATATGGCAGCCAGCCAAGCTCTTTACCCAACATTTGAAACTCGCGCATAATGTGAAGCTGCACAGTCAAACAGTGAGCGTGACAATGACTCTTCTGCAGTTGATAATGCTGGACACATCAGATGACCACGGTCAACACTGAAAAGGCATCATCTAAACTTGTGCGAGGCCCAAACCAGGCAGTTCAGTACGTTTCCACAAGCACTGCAATCAGATATAGATGGGGTCAGTGTGAGTTGGGTGAAGATGTCCCTCCATCACCCCACTCCTACCACAATCAACTGGGCGAGCTGCAGCTTGCACAGTGCGTCTGTATCTGCTCATAAGTGATCACTCCAGTATTGTAGTTCTGCGTACTACACTTGCGTCTGCAGCTGCTTGCTGCTCCTCAACAGCACCAGCACTGCTCGCAGCACACACGCTGAGCTGCTAAGTGTATCTACAGCTGCTAAGTGTGTCTACAGCTGCTCACTCCACTTGTGCAGTTCTGCCCCTTCAGGAGGTGTGCACTCAACCTTTTTGGCACCAACCTCCTTCCAGTTGGTGCTCAACACCGTGCCATTGCTCTCAACAAAACTCTTCATCATGGCCCTGTGACACGTGACCATTGCAGCAGCAGCAGCAGCAGCAACAGCAACAGCAGGGCACATCTACTGAGCAATACATCCTCATTCAAGTCATCAGATCCTTGGATGACCAAATGACCATGTTTGTACACCATGTGTGGTATTCAAGTCAAACTTTTCATGACGTTCCATGCTGGATAACCCCAACTTTCACAACAAATACATCATACACCATACACCACCTGTGGCATGGTGTGCTGGCAGCATGTGTCGTTGGCCAACCTCAATATTGACTTGTGTACAGGGCAGCACTGGATCAACAGTACTGAGAGACCTGAGCAGCTGAGCTGGCTGGACCCTTGGGAGACTGAACCTTTGGATCTGACCAAACAAACAACGCCCTTTTTCCAGCCGGAAACTTGCCACATGCAAACGACTATTGCCTGAGCAAGACAGGCCCCAGGTCACACGGCGTCTGCAGTGCTGAGGGGCTGACCTGCGCGTGTCTTCATCACCGCCGGCAAAAATCTTTTTGAAGAACGAGTTGAGGGGATCTCCATCTTCGAGCTCCCCCTTCTCCTCAAGCTGCTTCACTTCGGCTGCAAGCAGCAGCAGCAGCAACAGCAGCAGCAGAAATCATCGTTGCAGCCGAACATGAACATAACAACCCTGCATCATGTCAGCTGGGGCAGCAGTACTATCAGCTTGCTCAGGATAAACCTGGGCACAAACTGGAAACAAAAGGTATTTGACGATCAAGCCAAAGAGTATTATGTTCATATGTGTGTACTTGACTGGTGTACTGCATTAGCTGCAGTATTACTTAACTCAGTTATGTGCAGCAGGTGCCACAACATATAAATTTCAAAAACACACACGTGATGTGACTCACGAAGTTATGGACTGATGTCACAACAGCAGTCACAACAGCAGTGACAACAGCAGCCACAACAGCAGTCACAACAGCAGCCACAACAGCAGCCACAACAGCAGTCACAACAGCAGTCACAACAGCAGTCCTCACAACAGCAGTCACAACAGCAGCCACAACAGCAGTCACAACAGCAGTCACAACAGCAGTCACAACAGCAGTCACAACAGCAGTCACAACACCTACAGCTGCCAGACTCTCTACCGGCTTCAGTCATGCGACCACCTTTGCAGCAGCAATGTTTGGGAATCTATCATACTATGAAGTCCACCATGTACCCTGGATACTACCA
This sequence comes from Coelastrella sp. MACC-549, assembly GCA_018290735.1. Lineage (NCBI taxonomy): Eukaryota > Viridiplantae > Chlorophyta > Chlorophyceae > Sphaeropleales > Scenedesmaceae > Coelastrella > Coelastrella sp. MACC-549. The sequence goes on along the minus strand of JABEVS010000586.1, from coordinate 10,427 downwards.
ACTGTTCCACATCTCTGACTGTATCCCTGTGGCATTCAACCACCACCAGCACCACCAGCGGCAGCAGCAGCAGCAGCAGCATACAGCGCTGCACCGACAGGAGCGAAGGTGAAGCGAAATCAGAAAATGGAAAAATACATTTTAATCATACCAAAAACACGCAGCCCAGCTCACCTTCCACCTTGCTCCAATCTTTGGGTCCCTTACTGCTGGGGTACAGCCTGGGTGCTCCCTGATCTGCTGCTGCTGCTGCTGCTGCTGGTGCCCCTACTCCCGCTGCTAGAGGGCCCTTAGCTGCCTTGTCCAGGCTTGCCCAGTGCAGATTGGGCTGTGCCTTTGTCATTGTTATCTCAACCTTGGTGCGCAACACCTCAACCTGGTTTACGAGAGAGCAGCAGCAGCGGCAGCAGCAGCAGCAGCAGGGGAGGGTAGTAGGGATAGCAGGGTTCACCGGGAAAGCAGCAGTTCAACCCTGAGTAGCCTAATCTAGGCGTCTGTGGATGTAGCTGCACTACTCTGTGCACCTAGTGCTGCAGGGCAGTGCCAATCCATGGTGCTCAAGTGTGAATACAAGGCCAGGACGCCACGGCCACAAGGCCAGGAGGCTCTTTGCCTATGTCATTTCTTGCGTAACGATCTGGCTGCACAATCATTAATGGATTGTGAGAACCTGACGTAAGAGTGTTGGCACTTGCAAATGCTCTGCAGTATAGAAGAGGAAAATCTGGAACAAAGGAGGAGATAACAAGAAACCTTCAAACTATGTTCACAACAGATGGTACCTTGATCTCCGGCTGCACAGTGCCAAAGAGATCCAACTCCAGCACATAATCCTCTTCATCACCCTGCTGCTGCTGCTCTGCTGCTGCTGCTGATGCACCAGCGCTGGCCCCGCTGCTGCTGGCTGCTATGGTGATTTTCAGATGACTGTTGTTGTCTGTGAGCTCAGCCCTCACTGCATCTTGCTGCTGATTCTTGGCGTAGACGTCCACTGTTACTTTGGGCCCAAGCTGGTACCACTGATGCCTGCACAAGGCACAGGCGCAGTCAGAACATCAGTAGAAAGCACATTGGTAGAAAGCACATTGGTAGAAAACACAACCTCGCAACAACTTTTTTACCAGCCTTTGACCCATTTGCTGCTGGGTCCAAGGGCTATGTGTGTGCACTTCGGGCATCGGGCCCTTTGGACATTGAGTGTGAGCTCATCATCAGTCAGGCTGAACCATGATGTATCATCCTTTCTAATTTCTAATTTGATCCAGAGAGCAGTGACTGCCACAGCACAGCTAAAAGTGAAAGAAACAAAAGATACGGCATAGCAACCTGAACCATTACTGCCGTCAAAATAATCATTCTGATCCCTCAAGAGATCGGGTGATCATGCTGTTTGTTGTAGCCTGGGCTGTTTGTATTTCTGCTGCTGTTGGCAACATACTGTGCTGCATAAGCATCAAATCAGTTGCAACTGCTGCTGCTGATATTCAATAAACTTACACCCCGCCCAATTGAGGTCGCACAGCAGCAGCGACAGCTCCACAAGAATAATGAAAGCTGGATGATCTGTTGTAGTGTGTCGGTGTGCAGGTCACGAAGCATTCCAAGAGGCAATCCTGCTTTCACTTTTCCTGAGTGAAATTTAAATTAGAGGACACCTTCACGGGCATCAGCAAAGGCCTCTACAGTGACCCTCATCTCCCCAAAAAGAAGGAACACATTGGATGGAATTTTCTTCAGTAGTTGCACAACAGCGTGTACAATGACTTACCTGTACTTTGCAGTGGGTACTTCCACAGCTGCAGGGGCCAGGGGCCTGCTGTTGGCTGGCTCTTCTTCTGCTGCTGCTGGTGCTGATTCTGCTGGTGGTGCTGGTGCTGGTGCTGGTGCTGGTGGTGTTGAAACCACTGCAGGCGCTGATGCAGGAATGGAGGGAGGTACCTCTGCGTCTTCATCTACAGAATAACAGTTGCGTTGCCACTGGAACGCTTGCGAAGATGTGCAGGATGCTAACTGCTGATGGAGCCTGCTTCGTGGACTGAGATATAGTATCGCATACTGTCCTAAACCATGGATGTGGGATGGCATCATCTACCAGCAGCATGGCAGTGTCTTCGGCTCAGCAGCATGCTGCGCTACGAGGCTGCCAAACAATCGGCACTCTGTGATTAACTTTCATCATCTAAACTCACCATCCAGCTCTGCTTTGCACTTGTGCATCCACTTCTCGTACTTCTTATCGCCTGGCGCCAAGTTCTGGCCCTGCTGAAAGCACTGTAAGGCTGTTTCGTACTCCTCCAGGTAGAAGCACGCAGTCCTGCACAAGTTCACGCGCTCGATGCATAAGAGAAGGCTTTAACAACTGTACTTGCGGCTCCATAATGACATGCAGCCTACCCTTTGCGCAGATAGGCCTTGGCATTTCCTCCATCCAGCTCAATGGCCTTTGTAGCATCCTGCACGGCCTCGACATACTTCTCCAGCTTGATGTAGGCATGTGCACGCGTCTCATAAACATCTGCCGAAGGTGCAGCCTCTAGGGCCTGCTCAGAACAGCGATCAGTCGTTTTCTGTAGTGCCACGGCCTTTCTTGATGTGACACTTGTCAACGCCTACCTTTGTGTAGCAATCTACTGCATCCTCATACTCTTCATCAACGAAACTACGATCGCCCGCTGCGATGTGCTCAGCCATGCTCGCTCAGACTTCTAGAACTCTTTCGCCGCGACGAGGATTCCTGAGAGACAGATAGTGCTGCATATTATGGAGCAAAAAAGTGAAGACTAAGTGCTGTGCTGCTCCAGTAACGCCGCGTGCATGATTATCTGAGGCTTCTGGACTAAACCCACAAGTTCAAATTGCCTGGCGAGAAGACACTGCAGTGGTTACTGCGATAGGTGTGCATGTAACAGAGTGCATTCTGATGGCAGCCATTTGCTGCAGCAGTCACGCTGGACACACCAATGCATGCCATGCAGTCCCACGGTGTGCTGCCAATGTCGATCAACTTGATGTCATGGCATGAATCCTCAGAGCCCTCCTACACCACAGCATCACCCGTGAAATAGCCACTGCTTACAAGAGCCAATCTAATGAGACAGCATGCAGCACAAGCCTTGGTGAGCACAGGTGATCCACATGCAAACAAGGGCCGGCCAACACATGCATCAGCTGCTTGGAGCATCATGCCCCTGATGGCCCATTACAGTGCAGCCATCATGAAGCCAACAAGTGCTCATAAGAACTCACAAGTTTGTCCATCATCAGCAATGTGCACAGCATGGCGTTGGTAAGCACCAGACATGAATAGCTACGGCGTATAAGTGCCAACTTGGAAGAAAGTTTCTGCACTGCGCACATATCCCCATTACTGATGCACAGCGACAACACAGACTCCCACCAAACACATATATGTGCTTCATATCATATATATGAAGCACCAGCGACTGCACAGGGGACTGCCCGCTGCTAGTCCTCGGTCATGATCTCTCGCCGCTGGTCCTGGGTCATGATCTGCACTAGGCAGCCAGAAAACAACTCTTCAAGCGGGGAGAATCCCTCCTCAGCACCAGACAACAGCTGCAAATATCAAGAGGAGCCCTCTATGGAGTCACTTTCCATAGAGCCATCCTGTACTACCTAGTCTGTGTGACATCCAATGGCATCTCAGCAAATTTCTATGCTTGCACCCAGAACAGCATCAGCAGAGCCAAACATATTGCTGAAACATCTGATCACCAAAGTACATGTCACAACAGTTTGTAACTTCTAGATTCTACAATAGCACTGCTAGTGTAGAAGGGCCTTGTTCAAGGGGCAATTGCATGCTGAGTTCTTGTGTACACGCCCTGCAGTACCAGGCTTGGCCTCCAAGCCAATGTGAAGGCTTAGTCACTGTGCTCATAAGAGAGCTCCCATGGTCCGCTTGGCCAGAAAAGGTAGTAGCAATCACCTAACACAGCACAGAAGCATCAATTGACAAGCCAGTGGAATGTATACAGAGGTTCGGAATAGCCTTGCATTGCACTACATCACTATCAGCACAGACTTGGTAAATTGCAACTGCGCTGCTCATGGCCGGCAACAAACAGGGCTAAACTTGGACACACGGGGCTGACCTTGAGCAAGACAGTACCAAACAAGACAGCTCCATTCTACGATGCCTGGCAATGATCAGAAGCGGACCCAAGAACAGCTGCAAAAACAGCAGGTCAACCATTGACCATTAGGTTTATGTCCAGCTGTCCCTGCCACACCTTTTCCACAGATTATGCACAACAGATTGTTTATGATGAGGTCCTGACTGCCCTCTGTTGCACAAATGCCTTGAGAGCTCCAGAAGATCAGATGCACCTCAAATCAAAATGCATCCAGCTTTGAAGATGCCGCTGCTATGTTTGCTGCAACTGGCCTGCAACATGCAAAAAGTTCAATGCCTATTTTTCTGACTTGACTTCCCCCACTGTGGTATCGCCTGTTATATCCTGTGCTGCTAGAGGCAACTTAGGGGTCTGCTGCTTGCGCATGGGCTGCTGCTGAAACATAGCACCACCAAACAACCCCACCAGCAAGAAAGCTAGCTGCACTGCTGTTGCATGTTGATCCCAGATCAAACAGTTGAGCACGACAGACAGCAACTTGCAGACCATGCCAACCACAACTCCTAGGGTGGCAGAGACACTGCTGCGCATCAGGTAGCTTGCATGGCTCATGCAGGTGCCCACAAGGCATGACAGAAACAGCAGCAGAAGCTGCGGTGTGGTGAAATTGACAGCATGCAGCACAGCGTGTTCTGTTTTGGCGAATGGAAAGACGGCAACCATGACAAGACCTGCTAGGATGTTAGTGTAGTATACACGGCCCCAATTCGTCATGCTGATGTTATCACAATGGTACTTCACATAGCAAGCCTCAAACGCCATGAACCCGTACCAAACTAGGAGCCAGGTGTAGGCCTCGAGCTTGAACCCTTGGTCGTAGTAGGTATATCCAGCGCATGAGGTAATCAGCAGAGTTATGCTGAGGATTGACCGACTGCCTGGCAGCTTCCTGCCCAGAAACATCCACTCCAGGACAGCAAGGACAAATGGCGTGCTGCTCCTGAAGGTGATGAAAGTTTCCACATTGCTGTAAACCAGGACCTTCATATTGGAGAATACGACGCCAATGAAACCTATGATGACCCAGATAAACGGTTTGACGAGCTTCCATTCGAGTTTTTCCGCCTCTATGACACCAGAAATAGCCAAAGACTTGACAGTGAATGCAGCAAAAAACAGCTGTACCCCCAGAATGAACACTGGTGCGTTGATGTTGTGGACTGCTACCTTGTTGATGACGATAAGCGTGCTGGAGCAGAGGCCGTAGTAGAATAAAATTAGCGCAATCTTGTGCACTGCTATGAAATTAGCTACTGCTGGCTGCTTCAAAAAATGGTTGGGGAACTGCAGGATTGAAGGCCCATGTTGAGCTGCTTCTGCGTTCTGTGCTGTCATATTCAATCCCAGTAACTATTGTGCGCCAAGCCTGTTTGGATGCCACTTGCTGAATACAAAAAGGGGCCCGAAAGGGTTGACCAGCCGCGAATGCTGGCACTGCAGCACTAGTTATACTAGACTAGGACACAGGGTGTCACGCCAGGGATGCTCTTAGGCTAGCTACTTGTTCTATAACTGAACATATAGGGATGAATTATCTCAAAGATATGCTATAGAAACAGTGGAACACCAGATACTAGGTATAGTGGACTAGGATAGAGGCTGATGATGAACGACAGCTTGCGCCTCGACGAACTGCCTGGGAAGTGCACATGCCTTCGTTGCTCATACACTTCATATATATACAATATATTTTCTCCCGTGATCACAAAGGTGGAAGAGAAGCCATGGGCCACGGCATGTAGCCTCTCTTGCGGTGAATACACTACTAGCGCAGATAATAACTTCTGTACCGTTCACGATTCTATTCGTACGGGCTTCGTGCTCCGCGGGACGGACTGAATGCACAAGTGACAGCAGTCACAGCACCGTTGATCGGTTTCAGAAAACAGATACTAAAGAAGCATATCTCTTGCAAAATATGCATATCCGAGGTGCACCAGATGATTTGGCTACGACGAGCTTCTCGCTGCAGATTTCGTACCGATGCCCCACGCCTGGTGAGAGCGAGCTATTGCAGGTGTGGCATCACCGTGTCTCCGCCATTCATACACGCTGCTGAAGCCTATTATTGTAGAGCGGTTGATTGAGACGGCAAGTTCACAGTGGCTTTCACTGTCGTTGCCATTGACTCTGGAAACACCATGGATCCTGCCGAGTCTATCGTTTCCTGCAGGTCAAAGTACAAACTTGCTGTGAGGGTTTGATATTATTGTGCTCATGTGCTCATGGGCCCATGGGCCCTGGCCAGTCTAAGCCTCAGGGACCAGCGAGTTAGCAACTCTGGGCATGCTCATGATGCTATAGCAGCTGCTGTCCAGATGAGACTACACTGACGTACGCATCACACTAGGCGTTACACCCTGGTGGCATCCAAACGCATGTCAGCGCATCTGCCAACACATATCATCATGTTACATGTCTCTTTTCGTTCACACTGAAGCCAGCTGGCTGCAGGGGACAGGACGGACTTGGTGCATCAAGGGAGGTAGTTTTTTGCCTGGTTTTTGTTTGATCAAATGCCTACAAATCTCCATCCGGGACTTGCACCAGGGTGTCCACTTTCAGCCATTGTGCTGACGGAGAGCAGCAGTACCAAACCCTGGGGGGCCGGGCATGTTTCGTTGTTACATTATCAGCAGCTTTACGTTTCGATCGCGTGACACTCTATCAGTACAGCCTATCACCTCCTTTTCATGCTGCCATTGTCACGAAAAGCCGCACGCTGCTGCATTAACAGACGTGAGCTTACGTGAGTCGCGAAGAATCAAAACGCATGTGCCACTCCTGACGACAGTGATATATTTTTCGCAAGAATTGACTATGCGCAGCATTCGGCATGTCGCGTGCACCACAGCACACTCTGACCCGTTCTGTGGATTTGGATTGGAACGTGCCTCAAGCCATACACAGGCAAAACGGCCTGATCCATGCTGAACACAACTCAATGTATGCGTGTGCAGAGAAGTGACTCAACGCGGTCTGGTGCTGGCCGAAGGAGACAACAGGTACTGTCCAAGCTGTCACGTCAGTACTGCAGAGCTCGACACCCTTTGCAGCAGCTATCGTGCACTGCATTTGTAGCGAGACGCACAGTGAGCGGAACACAGTACCTTTTGCTGACTCAGCTGATAGTGAGTTTGCTGTGAGCATCAACATGCATCCAAAGCAGACACCGCCTTTGGGCCGCCCTTTAGGGTCAGCTTGTTGTGCCTGTGCTGCTCTGCAGACACGTCTCTGCGCGTCACAAGGCATGGCTGAGAGCACTAAAAAGGTGAGAGCACCTGTCGAAGGAGAAAGAAACATGCATTGACCTAATGATGTCAGGCATCCTTGGGGCCGCATGCTGAATACCATTGGATGCTCCCAAGGTCCTGTGCAGCACACCAACCAGTGTGTGATAGATCAGTCCCCTCCTGCATTTTCGTTTTTTCCTGTCAGGTGGATCACGAAACATCAGTTGTCGCAAAAACGTCTGCAAAAACATCACTGTAAAATGCCAAATCTCCTGAACCAGACTCTGCAAACTTTGCACGAAAGAAGAGTCAACAGGTTGGGGATTACTGTAGAGCACTGTACCACTGTCAGTGCAAGGGGATGGATCAGATAATACATATATTACATATAATACATATAATACATATAATACATATAATACATATAAAACATATAATAAAACATATAATTAGTAGTAACAGTGTGTGGTGTGATTGACCTGTACAGCATTGGTGTCGCATGGTGTGTTGCACACTTCTGAAAAGGGGCGCGGGGCCAATGGCAGGATTGCTATGGCTGATGGGCAATACATGTATATGGTGCTGCAGGTGTCGCCTTCAGAAGCTGCAGATCTCCTAAAACAGGGGTACAGGTATTTGGACGTAAGGTGAGTTGACCCTCTTTCTCTGTTGCATTGTTACCGATAATATCATTGAATGATGTTACGATTTACGTATGATATGTTATCATGCAATCACACCACCAGAGCCTTTGTGTCAAGAGCGCAGCACTGGATATATTTCACAGGCAAACCGCTGCTGCTGCTGCTGCTGCTGCTGCTGTCAATGACACTGCTGCTGCCAATGACACTGCTGCTGCTGCTGCTGCTGCTGCTGCTGCTGCAGGACTCCTGAGGAGTTTGTTGGTGGTCATGCTGAGGGGGCGGTCAACATTCCACTCATGGTGCGGCAGGAATCAGGTGCGACTAGCAGGACATAAAATATCGCAGTCTCTCTTTTTCTCTTGAAAATTGTACAAATTTTCAGCATTCTGCTTCTTATCTTGCTTGTTAAAACACCACGGACAATCCCCCCCCCCCCAAATCTTCAATACCATGCTTTGCGTCTTGTGTTGCTGGGTGAAACAACAAGAGGGTAATATGTAGGGGAAAAACGAGTAAGAGATGATTCTACATCAAATCAAGTGGGCCGTGTTGCATGGCCACAGGATAGATCATATCTGTAGCATCGGCAGGAGGCCTGCTCGATGTTTGCGCCTTACTGGCTGACAGCCTGACTTGCTGCTGCTGCTACTGCTGCCCGGCAGGACTCACCCCCAATCCGGACTTTCAGCAGCAAGTGAACACAACTTTCCCTGATAAACAGCAGCACCTGGTCGTGGTGAGTGCAATGCCTGGTCTATCATTATATTCTGTACTATTACCTATTATTATTGTAACAATAGCTCGTGTGTGTTTGGCACCTGATTTAGACTCAGTGTGACACTGCTATTGCTACCTCTCGCTGGTGCTGCAGCATGTCATAACATGCCATGACTCCTTACCAGCTAGAGGTAGCAATAGCAGTGTTGTGGTAGCAATGGCAGGCTTCTGGTAGCAATGGCAGCGCTGTGGCAACAATGGCAGCGTTCCGGTAGCAATGGCAGCGCCCTGTTGCCAAACATGCTCCAACTTTTGAACAGAATATTTGCTTTTTGATAATCTGGCATCATACAGTGTAAAAACAAGTATTCTGCTCCCATGATGTTTTGCAGCCATTGGCGGCAGGTACTTCAACTTGAACAAGTGGATTGCCATGATGTGTGCTCTGACTGATGAACCACACTCTATGATTGTGTTTGACTGATTCTTGCTATGACACATGTCCACGTTGTGCAACCATTGTGCCTGGCGGTTGCTAAAACCCAAGAAAAACCAAGTATATTTGTCCTGTAGGGTTGTAGGGCTGGTGGAAGGTCAGCCAAGGCTTGCCTGCTGCTCAGCAAGGTATGTGGCATTGCTGCTGCTGCTGCTGCAATAGCGCAATTAGTTCTGCCACTGGCAGCAGAAAATTACCAACTGCGACTGCAGTCGCAGTCAGCAGAAGTTTCCGGTGACAAATCTCTAACACTTGAGTGACAAATCTCTAACACTTGAGTGACAAGTGGCAGTCAATTCATCAGCATTTGGTCCAGCAGTGACAAATTGCGTCGCATGTTGGATATTGCACTGAGCGGCTGCAGTTGTGAATTGCACACCGACTTGCAATCTGCAACAGCTGCCTGAAGCCTAAGGGGGAATAAATAAACAAATAAATAAACAAATAAAGGAAAAATAGTCTGCCGCTGTAGGTGCAAGACACAGGTCAGCTGATGCATTACTGCTCTGCAGCTGCTCATTGTTGCCACATCATCAACAGCAGATGTTGTCCAGGTTGTCAAGCCTCACTGCTGCTGCTGCTGCTGCTGCTGCTGCTGCTGCTGGTGCTGCTGCTGTGAGGCAGCAACTGCTATGGCTGATGGTATCACCTATGCTACTTACTGCTGCTGCTGCTGCTGCTGCAGGAGTACACCAACCTCATTGACAACACTGCCGGTTGGGATGGCTGGGTCGAGGCGAACCTGCCAGTGACAAAATAAACTCAACAGACAAAATAAAGTCAAGGACAAACTAATAAGGCACTGTAAGACACTAACAACAAGCCAGAAGGCTGAATAACAAGGTGGCTGCATTGGCGGCAGCACTGGCAGCAGCAGCATTGTTGGATGAATAAGACATGAGCAGCAGTGGGTCACAAAGCCTCTCCGCCTGGCAGCTGGAAACAGTGGCAGCAGCAGTGGCAGCAGCAGTCGCATCCAATGAACAGTGCCGCTTCTGCCACAGCAGCAGCCTTGTTTGACAGTGGTTGGTGGGGTCCAATTTCATTGGATGAACCATACCATACCGTACCATACCATACCATACCATACCATACCATACCATACCATACCATACCATACCATACCATACCATACCATACCATACCATACCATACCATACCATACCATACCATACCATAC
>JABEVS010000585.1:6038-35214 GCA_018290735.1 Coelastrella sp. MACC-549 | reverse complement strand
GACGTTCTTCAAACCACTTCTCCAGCCGATCAATGAACAGGCCAAACAACAGGGGCGATAGTGGGTCACCTTGTTTAACACCGCGGGTACTATCAAAAGGCTCACCTATTTGACCTTGAGCACACGGGACCAGGGGGGCATGCCAATGCATGGCGACAATGGCTGTTAACATACTGTCATGCAAACCCAAATCTGCCATGCATCGCATCAACAGGTCACGCCGAACTGAATCATAAGCTTTCATAAAATCAACAAAACACACAAAGAGGTGATGCCGTTGAGCTCTACACTTATCTATGAGATGCTTTAGGACAAAGACATGGTCACTGGTCCGGCGGCCATGCCTGAAACCTGCTTGACCCTCTGCCCTATACCCATGCTGCTCACAAAATGCAGACAAGCGAGTATCAAGGATGATACTAAAGAGTTTCCCCAGCGCGGACCCAACAGCAATGCCCCGGTAGTTATCCAAATTGCTAGCATCACCCTTCTTGAAAACAGCAGTCAAAAGGGCTGAACACCACCCAGGGGGAATTTGACCAGTCTCAAATGCACTTGATAATAACACCTGCAGCTCTTGTGACAGCTCGAAGACATGTTTGACCTTACCATCAGGCAAAGGGATCTCAGTGTATGCACCTTTGAACAGCTCCCCTCTGAGACCATCAGGGCCTGCCATGCGACCATAATGCATCTTATGAAGTGCCGATTCAACCTCTACCACCGTAAAAGGCTCATTCATAGCAGTGGCTGCCTCACTCCTAGCACCACCAGGCACACTAGAGACCAATTGAGCAACATATTCCTGCACTGAAGCACTACACTCAGGCAAACTGTGCTGGCCAGGGGCACCACAGAGCAACTGCCAGTACCGGCGGAATCAGCAACTGTTGCTGACTCAGCATTGGAGGCGCCATGAATGACGTCATTAGCCAGGCCTTGCGGCATGCAAAGGTCACCCTGAAGGCTGCACAAGCTGAACAAGGTTGAGGCCTGCAACAGTGCACTTGCTACATCTTCTGCTGTGAATTGCTCTGCTGCAGGCATCGCAAGCATCTTGCAAAGCACTGGCAAGTCTGGGGCTTTGTTGATAGGTCTGCAACCTATACCCTGTCCCTTCAAGTATGCTAAGACAGCATGCATCAACTGCTGAAAGAGGTCTGCTGTCAATTCTGCCGCTGCAGGGATAGTCCACAGGTGCTGCAACTCATGCAACAACCCTCACTGTGCTGCTTCCATACAACACTGCCCGATTGTTGCTGCGGACAGTTGCTCAATACCTGGTAAGTACCACAAGAAATTGCCGCCAAGAATGCGATACACCATCCCCGCCTTCACACAGTCAAGCAGTAGCTGCGCAACAGACTCAGTCTCCAGGTGCTTAGTCAAAGGTATCCCTTGTGTGATCGTTCTCAATGTATCAAGGCACCAGCTTTTGTCAGCATCTCCATGCCTACCCAGGCCTATAATGTATCTCAAAATGCTCATGTACCGTGCTTTATCGTTTATCTGGTATGCTGCAAGTTTCCGATTTTCAGGTTTCATACGAATGCATTGCAGCTCTGCCTAGCCAGTGATGTCGGCGGTCGGCAGCGATACAAAACAGCAAACTTACAAATCTTTCAGCAGGCCGTCAACCTGTCCTCGTACCTCACAAAAGATAATGATGCTGTCCTAAACCTTGAGACATTGTGCAGACCACTTGAAGCAGCAATCAAGCCATGAGGCATCTCAGTCTCACAAACCTCCACATACTTCAATTCTGTGGCCCCAACACCACTTTGAGCCAAGTTGCTCAGACGCTCCATGGCTAACTGGGTCTCTGTGCGATTGCTTTCAGCATTCACTTGGAGTTTGGGTGCATCATCCATAATGCTGATCAAGGAATCCAAGCCACAAGCCCCTGCATCTGCAGGTTTTAGCTTTCTCTTCAAGCTACTACTGGCCAGTAACGCATCGCCACCTGCACTGCCAGCGATTCTGGACGCCTTGCTGATGTACAGTATCATGTTGTGCACCCCTAACAACCGCAACCGTTCCAACTTGGGCAGTCCTGAGCCTAGCTGCACAAGGACATCTGCTGTCATAAACCTGCAGCTGCCCAATTCCAGATTGACCACTCCCGGAAAGCACCAACAAAGCGCCTCAACCAGCCGGACCATCCCGCTGCACAGATCACTCGATTGCTGGGCAGCCCAGCTAATACTGCTGCTGCTGCTGGCTTCCTGGCGTCCAGTTGTGGCTACTGCACCACCAGCATCCGCATCAACCGCATCAGAAGCAATGCTGCAGCCCGTTAAGCTCAAATAACTCACCCTCGACAGCTGCAGCTGCGCCATCCAGCGCCAAGAGTCACTGTTCAAGGTGATGCTGCCGCCCAGTGCCAGGCCCTGCAGAGACTGCAGGCCGCTCAGGTGTAGGAAGCACAGTCCAGTGGTCTGCAGGCAGCAGAGCTCCAGATTCACTGCAAGCGGGGAAAGGCAGGAGGTACATCATTACTGTACCTGAGATACAGTATGAAATGTGATGCAGATAAAATGCTGTCTGTGTGTGTTGGGGGTGGGGGGTGGGGGAGGGGGTCTATCTGTCACAGGGCACAACAGAGGGGAAAGTATATTTCTGCTGGATGCTTGCATACAGAGTAGACAAAGGCTGCCTGGTGAATGGACACGCTGTGACAACTTACATTGCAGGTAAGGGATCCACAGGAACAAAAAAGATCTACATTGCAGGCCTGTGTGGCTTTGGCATGCTTCAAACAGGACTACCTTGAGTTGATTCACCGCAGTCAAGCAGGGCAATTCAAGTGCTGCTGAGACAATGCAGCATAACAGGACAGGAACTTTCCCCGCTTGCCTGCTGTGCCCAAGTGAGTGCATTTGAATGCTTTGCAACTGCAGTGTCCAAGCAATGCACGTGCTGCTTTTGGCTTGCCTGCTGTGCCCAGGAGATCACAGACCCATGTGAATCCAGAACCCAAAGGCTGCTTGGCTGGAACGGGGTATTACTCATCACTGATCAAGGTTTAAATGCCTCTGATTGACAAACAGCCCAGAGCACTGTGCGGCCAGCAATCTCACCTAACTGTGTCATGCTGCCCAGAAAGTGCAAATGAGGCTCAAACGGATGGTGCCGTAATCCATACATTCCTGCATATGGTATCACCGGCGCCTGCTGCTGCTGTTGCTGGCCAGCTGCCGCTGCGTGCAATGCATTCTGCAGTGCTGCTACAGCTCCTGCCGGGTTCAGCCAGGGTATCGCCCCTTGTGCCAGCTCTGCAGCTACTTCTTGAACTGCTGCTACTGCTGCTGCTGCATCTGCTGCTCCTGGACCGTGCAGGTGCGCCAGTGCTGGCAGCAGCACTTGAGCTACTACCTGCTGAAATGCTCCTCCTGCAAGCACCTGCTGTGCTGGATCCATTGCCAGGATACCTGCCTGATGCTGGAACTCTTGAGCTAGATCTATTACTGCTTCGGCTGCTGCTTGTTGTGCATTTTGTAGCTGTTGCTGGTCAACGTCATCATCACTGTCATGGTCATCCTCGGGCATCTGATCATCATCATCAGACTGCATCTCTGCTGCAGCAGCACAACAATAGGGCACCGATGCTCTTCATCACTAGTCACTCATCACGTGGCACAAGCCATTTGCAACCAAAGTGTCTTCTGCAACACAGTATCACTAAAGTTCATGGAGACGCCAATTGTTTGCAGAGCTGCAAAACTCAATTTAGCAGAGCCTTTCTTTGTCTTCCTTGCTCTTATACAGGCACAGGGAGTGGCATGTAGTTAAGCAATGGCAAGCTATGTATTCACAGGAATTGAATCCACATGTAGCTGGGTCTAGAGTGCCAACTATTCCACCTTCATCATCTTCAGAGTCCTCCTCGTCCATGTCATCATCCTCAGACCCATCCTCCTCTTCCTCCTCCTCATCATTTTCGGAGTCCATGTCAAGTATCATGCCCCCGTCATGATCAGCAGCTACACCTGCATCACCAACACCTCCTCCTGCTCCTCCTCCTCCTCCTGCTGCTGCTGCTGCTGGTTGTTGTTGAGCACCAGCACCGCCATCTGCCGCCGCTGCCGCAGCAAACTGGGCTTGCAGGTTCAACTGCTCATGGGCCAGCTCATCAAGTACGGGCAGTATGCTGAGGCTTCTGAGGTTGGTCAGGCGTGGCAGAGTCTTGAAACAGTTCAACCTGCAACAAACATTCAAATTTTAATCTCATCACTTCATGTTGTTATGCTCTATACTGTATGATAATGGGGCGTGACAGCATGGTGAAACTCACAACAACAAACAGTCCCACCTCAGACCAAAATGAACGTCACACCATGTGAATAACCCCAAAAGATCTGCACACATATGCACTCATGGTGGTGAGCTGAATCACTTGAGTGATAGACCTGGCGGTCACAACCTGCAGCTGTACAGTCAGTGGAGTTGCCTAGCAATGCCAAGTGCGGTTGACATCGTGATGCAGAAGCATATGATGGCTCAGAAGCTATGGATCAGTAGGACATTATCTGCAAACCAACAAGCTGCCTGTTGTCCGATATCAACCAATGCTTTCAGCGGATGTAGCACTGCACTGCAGAAAGTGAGTGCTATACCCTAGTGTCCTGTACAGAAGGAGTGCCAACATGCAAGCAAGCCTGGCCAACAACAAATGCAGTGGCGATACACGTTGGCAGCTGGGAGAAGCTTGCAGGGGGTCTCAGCTGTGGCCTACTTGCAAAGATGAGGGAACTGCTTCTGTGCCATTCCATACAGCATCAGGCTCTGAAGCCCGGTCAAGGTTGATAGATGTGGGAACTGCATACAGCAACAGACATCACAAATCAGTCAACTCAATGTCCAAGGTTCAGGTTACATTCCCAATTGATGCCCATTCATACTTGTCTTGAACGTATCCAGTTGCAAAGTTGAATAACTGTTGATAGTGGTGATAAACTCAGCTTGGGACTTTTGCCAACAATTGACAGTAGCTTGTCAACAAGCCACTCATTTCACCAAGCTGGTACGCAGCATGCCACACGACACTGCAGTGAATGAGACTGTTGGCAGGCAAGATGAACATTCTGCAATTCCCAGCGCACTGTAAACTGTGACTCAGATTGTGACTCAGAAGAAGATACATACAGGAGTAGTGCTTGTGGATCTTCAGTACTTGCTGGGCCATCTTTGACCTTGACAGGCCCAGAAATCACAGCTGTGTGCAGGCTAGGTGCAGAGAATTTCCAAAAGTAGTACTCAAACAACTGCAGCAGAGTAGTACTCGAACAACTGCAGCAAAGACAAAGAGTAGTATGCAAACAACTACAGCAAAAACTGCAGCAAAGACAAAGAGCAGATGAACGGCAAGGGGTACTCACTGCTGAGCGCATCATGTGTGTAGCACAGATCTGCAGGTGACGGCAGCTTCTGACACCACTAGAACCTGAGGTGACACTCAACCCCTCAGCAGCAGCAGTAGACACGAGGCGCAGGCCTGCAGGTGGAAAGGCATGACAGAAGTGATCCAGTCAGGCTGCTGTGCAGTTTACACGTACCGCGGTGTGCTCTGCAGGTATGTCCCCAGTGCACAATGGGATCAGCAATACATACAAAGCGTGTGTTGCAGCTCAAAAATTGCACTTTGTTGAACTTGCATTTCACTGCTATACTGCTGCATAGACTTTATGGTCTATCTATTATCTTCTACTTATATCATGACGATTATAGCTGCAAAAGCAGTGCTTAATTGCTTGAATGTACACCCGCACCTGTGCCGTTCAGTTCCAGATCAGGCATCTTTAACTCTGTCAACGAAGGGCAGAAATTTTCCAGCTGCGGCAGCAGGTGGTCAGCAATGGGCTGCAGGCAACAAAAGCACCATCAACAGCAGCAGAAGAACACAGGTTGCATTCACTGCCCATGCGCCAGCAAGCCACTTGGTGCTTGCAGGAGGGGCAGATCAGCAAGGGTTGGCCTATTGCTAGACCAACTACACCCTTACAGCTGTAAGGCGGCAGAGTGTACATCATGCCATGAGAAGTCTTCCGACTACAGGATGTAGTCCTCCTGGCGATAGGTTTACCATCAGCATTCCACAACCCCAGGCTTCGATTGGTTATGACATTCGATTGTGATATTTGATTTGATTTGAGCTGGGTCCCAGCCAACAGGCAAAGCATGGGAATGACTATGACTGGCAATCACAGTAGTGGAGATGAGTAACCTTTCAGATCCGCAAACGGTCCAGCAAGAGGTTACCTGCACTCGTTTGTAGGGAGGAGGCAGGTTGCTGATGCTGAGGCTCTGTAGAAATGGCATGCTGCTGACGACCTGCACCAGCAGGTCAACAGAGGGCGCAGCTCAAGCTACAGAATGCTTGATGTCAGTTTGCCACTGCCTAACAGTGAAGGGATTGTCAGGTCGGGAATCCATAGTGCAGCGGCTCGTGTAATATGCCACAGCTTGAGGGTAGCACACACACAAACAACACAATGCACTAACTCACCACCATGCCAACTTGAACAGGTGACTGTCTGACACTCACCTGCAACAGCAGCTCAGGCTGAGCAGCAGCTTTGAGGCCTGACAGTTCCAGCTTGACCACTTTGCTACACTCAGTCAGGCTCAACAGCAGCGGTAAGCAAGCAGGACCCCTGAGTCGAAGTTCTGTCAGGGTTCCAGCTAATGGTGCAAGGGTATAGGGCTCAAATTGCAGCATTTTGGACACTTCTAGGGTTAAACATGCAAGTTGGGTCATCTTTCTGATGGCAAGGAAGGATTCTGGATCAAGGCCAGCTTCAGGCTCATCCCAGGGGTTTACTGACACAGCTCCCCAATGGATGTGCAACTCCTGCAAAGTAGGTTTGGATTTTGTCTTTCATCAAGGTTGGGTACAGACATGATGGTTCAGATGCATAAAGAATGCAATTCAACCAAGGGTTTGGTTATTGTGCCCTTGCGTATGGTGCCAGCATGCTGTTAGCAAGGTATCACAACTGCTGTGACCAGCAGCAATGACCGCAGAGGCATGCACATGCTTGCAGGACAAGAAAATGTCGTACATACAGTAGCAGCTCCCGCCCATATCCTTGTTGGACCCTATGCATGGACAATTGCAGAAGGCTGCAGCTGTTTAAAAATAGCCACTTGCATTTCACAGGCACCTGCACTGCACTCAACCCACCTTCAGCTGATGTCCTATAGTGTTGCACAGGGATTCCCAACCCCTGCTGCTGAGCTGATTGCCCAGCAGGCTCAATGCTGTTAGATTTGTGAGTGATGACAACTTGTGGGTGCGATGCTTCAGTGACAGTTCCTCATGCAGCGTGCGAGGGACCAAATGCGGCCACTCGGCCTGAACAGTTTGCAGTGACACCACAGCAGCAGGTGCTTTGCATGCTGCAAGTTGTATGCTGCAAATTTACGGCTCAGACATCACCTCGATTTTACCTACTGCAACCCAGTAAGTACAGCATATTAAATCAATTATAAGTCACTTGTAAAGGCTTATCCTGATTACTCATCTGTAGGGATCCAACTGTTCAAATGCTCGTTCAAGTGGGTTTGACCACTTCTGGTAGTCAGTTCTTTATTGCTGATTTGTTGCTGAGCACAACTCACCTGCACATGAGTAGGTGCGTCCATACGCAGCTCTTGCAACTGCTGCAGATGGCAGATAGCATCCAACAACCTGCCTTGCTGCTGTTCCCCATGAACTGCATTTGCTGCTACAGCTCCAGCTGGCTCTTGCAGGGAGTTGCTGCTTGTGCTGAGTTGTTTGCCTTGACACAAGAGAGGAAGTCAGCCGGCGTAAGGAGTTGGTTAACATAGGAATGGCGTGCTTGATCGGGTATAAAAGTTGCCACAACATGCTCAGTGAGCAGATTATTTATAGCTGTGATTGTGGGCTTCAGGCAACCGTCGTGCACTGACGGTGTGATATCAGCCAGGCTGATGCCGTGCAGTTGTGAAAGATCCGCATTTTTGCAAAGGCACTGACACGTTCAGAGATGGATTGTTTCCGGCGGGCTCAGGATAATACACTGCTCATAAGCAGGTAGATGATCGCCTGCATACCTGCTACTGGGTTTACTGCAGGCAAGGCGCCTCTGAGCTGCACGCCACAGATGCTGAGGCTCTTGAGGGTAGTAAGGCCTGTTACATCAAGCAACGCAGCTGTGGCGAGCTGACAGGCATCCAATTTGAGAGACTTCAGACGAGTCAGGTGCCTACTCAACAGTTCAAGGGCGTATACAGGTAGCTTTTGACCACTGAAGTCCACATGCGCAGCGTGGTGGAAGCGTTTGATGTTATAAAAGGTCCTAAGTGGCGCTGCTGAGCTGAAGGAGCACACACGGACATTGTCTCCGCAACAGTTGCTGATGCTCGTCCGAGAAAGGCTTAGCTGCAGATTTTCAAGGCTATCCCATCCCGTTTTCCTTGTGCTTATTGGTACATAAAGCGGACTCAGTTGGCGAAGCTGACGTCTAGCAGCAGTGTTGAATGCTTTACAGGACAACAAGAAGTTCTTGACATCGTTGGTGTCCAACAGGGGAAGCAGGCTGCCAACGATGTCCTCGCTGAACCAATTTGCGCAGTGTCTAGCTTCCATCATCACATTCATTGCAGCAGATGGAGATCCGAGGTCGATGTGAGCCTGATCACTATTACTTGCTGCTGCTAGCTTGAAGCCAGCGTCAACAGTCAGGATCGAGAAGCATCATGAGATAACTGCTCCACGTCTATAGCAATGATTGGATGCCTTTCTCGGAAGTACAGCAATGAATATGCGAGCCTCGGTGAGCAACTATGAAGTGGCCATGTCACTGACTGGGTGGGGCAGCTGACGTGTGACACAAGACACGGCATAATATGACTCTGTCAAATAACATGCCATGACCGGGTCAGCACACTGCTGGTAGACCCAAGCAAGCAGTCAGGGGTCGTAAGGCTTAGGTACAAGTAGAGGAATATTAATCCTGATGAGTACTAAGCCTTAGACCGCTCAGCAGTCCTGACATCTCTCCCTTGAACAGGACACAGGCTTACTACTTCAGCCAGTTGAAGCATTGGCCAGTTCAACATTCCCGCAGCACTAGCATCAGTCATAATCACATGCATACTGCATGTATCTTTTTGTGGAAGAAGTGAAAGTTGCACATGCTTAGGTCTCAGGGCGGTGCAATGCTTACTGCTATGCCTATCCATTCTTCAGAAGTGCTATCACACAGCTGCAGGCGTACAGCTGCCAGAAAGCTAGTACTGTCCAACTAACAACTACAACTTCATGCAACCAGCAATTGCAACACAACCCGATTGAGCCTACTGCTTTAAATTAATTTGGATTGTGGATCTCTGGTAAGATGATACTGTTGTGACAGTATCTCCCACCCTGCTCAAACTAGGTATTTTGATAGCACTTACCCCTGCCGAGTGCTGCAACATGACGTCAGCAGCTTTGCTGAGCCTAATGGGAAACTGTGATGCTCCATTCCCAGACTAGTCAACCCAGATACTCCCCAGTTATCAGCAAGGATACCACCAACACATAGGCCAAGTACACACCTACTAATTCTCAGGCTGCTGCCTTGACCATACACATGTAACCATGCAGCGAATGAAAACCTCACAACTTTGCTGCCGCTTCACTGTTGTGCGTTACACGCCACTACAACAGCTACAATAACTGGGACACATGACTGAGGAGCTTCTGGGACAATCGAAAGCCATCCAACACCCTGATAGCAGAAACACGCCCATACAAGAAAGCACCAATTAGAACTCTTCTGCCAACCCAAGAGATTGCTCACAGGCAGCAGCAATACATCGTTATAGCACACGGCCCTCCACGTGTGTTCGGCCCATTCTGCGCTGCCTGCAGGACAAGTTGTCCATTTCCATATCCACACCCACTAGCCAAGCACTCTTGAGGTATGCCAGTACCTCTTTCGTGCACAGGGCACTGACAACAGCACACGTACAGAACATCATAACAACAGTCTAAAAATATCTATACACATCACCAACCCCAGGTCAAGTCAAATACACCACAAATTCTCAGCGGTGCAAGCATGCATGCAGCGGTAATCTTAGGATATGATCACAGTAGCTATATTGATATAACAGAACACGCCCATAGGTCAATCCAGTACTGCCATGGCGCAGTTGCTGACCTTACACATGCAAAAAAGTGCAGCAGCAATCTGCTATACACGCTATATAGTAAGCAGTATTAATGTCAAATGACATGCAAGAAACTGAGTCATGGCACCCATCCCATCTGCACATGCAATCAAGTCACACACACACACCCTTCGCCCCCCCCAACCTCCCCCCCTTTTTCCCTGCTAACTCTTGAGAACCATGCCTGATTGGAGTTGGTACCATGTCCAATACTCCTTCGCCCTCTTGGATCACTGCTGTCAAGCAGCTCTGCTTAAATCCAGCCACTTTCAGTCACGGCAGTTCAATAGGTACTCAAGCTGCCCTCCTTCTTGTTACTGCGGCGGATTGCCTGCAAAGAGATGCCAGTTAAGGGTGTCTTCCTGCTCAGAGTCACATGAGCCATCTGCAGTGTATGTCATCATCATGACAGCCTTTCAATAAGCTGTTGCTGACCAGCTGCTGTCACACAATCATAATGCAGCTGGCTGTATGTCAATGTCATTGCTGTTGTAGCTGCAGCTGCAAACATGTGCAGACTGCAGTGCAGCTGACTGCCACCCTGATTCCAATTGCACAACGCTCCAGGTGCATAATGCCCTAATGCTGGCTGAATTTGGTTGCATACAGCAGCCAGCAGTGACTGATGCTGATGCTGCTCTGATCCAGAGCAGCAGCAGCCGCTGTTATTGTTGGCTGAACTGGAACTGCAGTTTTGCTGGATTGCTGAATTTGCTGGGTATCATTGGCCGCAACCACTCTTCTGCTACGCAGGGGAGGACAGAGTCGATGGCATCCTCTGCAGTTCAAGTGTAACACAGCAGATGGGGAACATCCTGAATGCCCAGCACGTGGCTAGTGGCGGGCTGCACAGCACTGGAGCATTGACTACTGGGCTTCACAACCTTCAACTGCTTGAGACAAAGGGGTTGTCTACATTGTGACAAGGCTGATCCGCAGCACTTGAACTTGTGTGCACACTGTCATGGTAGATGCGGTCTTACTGCTGAAGAGACTTCAAGGGATTTGGAAACTCGGCACGTTGATGAGTTGCTAGAGCAATTTGAGGCAGGCAGGCAGACTCAATCTCTGAGGCCTGTTGACATACCTGTTCGTGAGACTGTGAACCTGGATGCTGGCTGCTCTGAACTGCTGTCAGCCACAGCTGCCTCGTCTTCTGATGTCCGAGTGGGGATACCGAACAAATGGGTCATCCAAACAGACGCTACCGGTCTACGAGTATCATAGCACAGCAGAGGGGGGACGTCAGTACATGTAAGCATTGGGCAACACATGCTTTGGCACGCGTTGCATGTGTGTAAAGAAGCATACAGTGCTCCCTCCGTGCCGCTGCCGCTGGATGCCCAATAAGATCGCATAGATTGAGGAAGTGGGATATTCTTCCATTGAAGAACGACAAGACCACGAGCAGTCCACATTATAGGCTGCGCAGTGCTTACTCACCCTGCAAGACTTCTGTCTATAATGCTGATGTGACGCTTGGCCTCTGAGACCTTTGTTTCAGGACAGACAGGGCCAGACATGTTTGCTAGCTGCCAAGCAACGGAACCGAGCATTGGGCTCGTGAAAAATCCAGAGTCAGGTGTTGTTGAACAAGAAACGCCAATGTCGGATGTAGAGAAAAAGGTGCCAGTGGGAAACCTCTCACGTCAGTCATACGCAGCATAGACACCCGCAGTAGCAGTAGGTTGTTATGAGGTCACAAAGCAGCAAATAAGCTGTATGCAGGTTATGTGTTCACGGCTGGTATGCACCCGATGCACGATGAAGAAGGTCGACTGTTGCAAACCGCTAGGGTCTTACTCTCGGATACGTTGTGCTTGTCAATCCGACTTATGAGCAGACATAGATAGACCATTCCAATCTAATTACTGACATATTTGCCCTGAAAATCCCTGAGAAAAGTACGGCACTGCCAGCGCACAGTAGGCGAGCATCATGTCCGATTCACAGCATGCCATCGGCAATGGAGATTGAATCAATCAAGATAACGTTTATCTCCTCGTTGTGGCCTTGCTCGACGCATCGCATCGTATAGCATGCCATTACCAAGTGACACGAGCACCTACATAGCCGAGTTGCCAGACAGCGTCTACAACGGAATATACACGTCCGCATGATCTCACTGTTGTCAGCTCCTTGAGCAGTGTTCAAAAGCAGGCTGCTGCTGGCTGATCAGCGGCGGTGCTGTCAGCTGCTGTAGAGGCTCCAGTGCTGCAGATGCCCTAGCTTGTTCTTGCACTTTGGAAGGAATGTATAGATCTATTGGTCTAGATAGATCGAGTTATGGTTCACCAAGTGACAAGAAACACCAAGTAACAAGAAGATGTGCCATCCATGGGCAAAACGTGATCATCACACACAAGTTGTGCCTGGCTGCAGCAACTAGTAAGTAAACGACCGCCATAAAGGCTGTAATAGGCAGCAGGCAGGTATTTGGCCTTCCCCATTTCCCCATTGTTGTGGCAGCAGATCTGCGCCAGTTGTAATGTATGGCGCAATGTATACATTGCGCCAGTATTTGCAATTTGCAATGTATGCAGTCAATTGCTTGAATCCACACATGACACCAGCACAATGGTTTATTGGCTTGTAGCATGCAACCAATGGCCTTGTCAAAACACCAGCGAGGTTACATCCGCTAGCACAAGCACCGATGGCAGCAGCAGCAGCTTCTCTGCAACACAACATGAACTGCAGGCAGCGCCAACCGCAAAGGTCACACGCTCATATAGACCCATACAACCCTGAGTTGCTCAGCGCTGTTGACACCCACAATGGCCCTGTTGCTGTGCACGACATAAGGTGACTGTAACACGAGCAGCTTCCAACAGACATGATGCACAACGCATGTCAGGGCATTTCCCATAGCATCTGAACTTGTTGCATGGCTAAATTTTTTTACATGATGCATAACATGCCATGAGAAAACACCAATACAAACACCAAGATCGTGTTGGGGGGGGGCAGTGATGGTATGGCCTGTCCCTCTACTCCTCCTCCTCCTCAGACTCCTCCTCCTCATCACTGTCCTCATCACTCTCTGCCTCCTGCAGCCAGTCTACCACCTGCTGCACACCCTTGCGCACTGCATAATACAAGCAGAAGCAACAATAAACAAGGTCATTGACTAGGAGCACAAGAATTTTTCACACATCTGTGTGTGATGAACATGATGTCGCCAGCAGGGGGTGCAAGCACTGAACAACCTACATGTTGCTAGTTGCTTATAACTGTGCGAGAACTGAATACTTTGCATTGCATGCATGCGACCCTGGACGGATGGACACCCCTGCTGGAGGAGCTGGTGACTGGAAGCGATCAAGCATACTCAATTGAGGCCGTTGATTGAATGTTTACATCTGTCTGTATACACCTTACATTCCATTTCATTTTCAGCTTCACCAAAGGCATCCCACCATACAGCAGCGCAGTGCTAATAGGACACTAGCATGTGATAATGCTAACACTGTACAATGGCCAGTCAGCAATGATAGCCAGCAGGTGCGATAGCCAGCTGCGATACTCATAATCAGTGGCCCCAGCAGCACACACCTGCCAGTGCACCATCAGCTGGCACTCCCAGCATTTTTGCAGCGTCCTTGCGTGCATGCCAGGCCAGGATGATGTCCTCCTCAGCCAGGTCAGCATCATAGATGGCCTTGAGAGCCAGAGGGGCCTCGCGCATCTTCTCAGGACAGCCAACCTGCAACCAATGAAGAGTTGTAACCAAGCCACAATAGGCAGCACATCAGCAACTGCTGCACGGAGATGCCACTGTAGGCACCGTGCCAACTGTCTTGATAGATAATCTTGGTCAGCAACATGAAAGCCAGGGCTTCGTATCATGGTCAGCAGTATCCATTCTCTGCAAACTAGTGCCGCATATGCCAGAACTTGCTTGGCAGGGTGGAGCAGCACCAGTTGGGCAGAGGAAGGATACCTTCCAAGGCTCTCATCAAATGCCATTAGTGAGCCATCAGTAGCATTGTATGTGCGGATTTGGGACATGCATCAGGGTTGGGGCATTGTTCAGTTTGGCTGTCAAGCAGATCAAGGGTTCATGTCAAGCACAAGCCACCTCTCAATTCTAATCCCAGCTTTCGGGCTGCTTCAAAGGAGCTCAAGGCCAATGTTGCTGCTGCTATATCCATGGGCGTCATTTGCTAGTTGTGCAGCAGGTCTGAGGAGATTGCTAGATATCAGCAAGATATGTTGATCTGCTGCATAGCAAGCCGCCCCTGCTGTTCAACAATACAGCTAAACCCTGCTGTGGACAGAGTGCATACACTGGTAACAATCACACAGCCAGCTGCAACGCTGCTGACCGCAGCTGGCTTGGCCCAGACAGTAGATAACTACCATCTCTGCTGCCTAGTGCCACATGCAAAAACAGACGCTACATGCTACCAGGTCACAGGATGCACTCACCGCCAGGAGCCATTCCAGTGCCACAAGCTGTGCCAGCTGTCCTGGAGCATCATGAGCCAGCTGAGCCAATAGCTCCTGTGCAGCAGCAATGCTGGGTGCAAGCTTAGGGCTGCCATTGCCATTGCTGTTGCCATTTCCATTACTGTCGCCGTTCTGCTTGGGCGAACCAGGGCTCTTGGGCCGCTCACCGGCTTCTGCATCTGCTGGCGCTGGCTCCTCTGTGAACAGGGCTGCATACAGGGCACGTGCTTTGGCTGCAACACCACCCTCTACCGCCAGCTTCTTGGCTAGGCCGCCTGCTGCAACCTTGTTGATGGCAGCGGGACCACCGGTGCCTGCAGGCAAAGAAGACATTCAGACCTACGTGCAGCTGTGCAGTTTGGCTCATGGCAGAACAGGTGACCATGCATCAATCGCCTGGTAGGGGACAACTGGTCAATCACTGATGGGTGACGATTAGGGGTTCCCAACAGAGTACTGGATGAACAGTGCTAAAGTGGATTCAAAACGTAGGCGTGAGCAGTTGGACTGGCAGAAATAATGTCCTCAATTTGGTGTAACGTCCACAGACAGATGCTGTGATATACAGTAAGAGCACAACCCAGCAAAAGCTAGCCACCTTCCTGCAGAACAACTACATGCTCTTTGCCTGAGGTGCGCAGAGCGCAGATGTCTACTGCAGGACCACATGCTGTATGTAGCTCACCAGCTGCCCATGACCATCCTGCCTCTTCCAGCAGTGCCCTGAGCAGTGTCTCAGCTCCAGCGGGCTCCAGCTTGTCACCAGCATCTAGGGCGGCCCTCAGAGCAACCAGCTCAGCAGCCTTGCGCTGAGCCTCCTCCTCCGCCTGATGCAGATACATGTAAATGGTATGTTGACTGACAATTTGTCGGCTAACCAACCAGTTAATGCTTATTGACCATTTGTTGGCTTGAGCAGGCTGCCTTCAAGATCTGCCAACAGCTTGGCAACGTAAAGAGCACTGGAAGAACAGTACTGGATGGTCTGCCAAGCAACTGCTGTGCACAGCAAGGCTGGGCAAAGAGTCTTGTTGAGCTACTGAAGAACACCACTCCCAGCTGACAAACCCACACACCAGCAACTCCCAATCACTGCTAACCGAACCATCAAGCCACCACACTACACTGAAAGCCTGGTTCTTGGGCTGGACTGCGTGCTCATGCTGTTCTTTACAGAACAGGCTGCCAGAGACCGCAGCTTACCTTCCTCTTGGCTTCTGCCTTAGCCCTCTTCTTTGCCTCTGCTTTCTCTGCCTCAATGTTGCCCTGTGTGACCAGTGCTGCTGTTGCTGCCGTCAGCTGTTCAGCTGCGCGTGCAGCTACTGCTGCTGCTGAGGTGTCTGTCATCCAGACCACCTCCTCCTCCTCCTCAGACTCCTCGGCCTCGGCTTCTGCTGCATCTGCCTCGTCATTCTTGTCCACACCATTCTCAGCTGCCTCACCCTCTGCTGACTTGCTCCTCTTCTTCTTGCTGTCCTTATCCCTGTAGCAGGCATGACGCAGAATGCAGCAGCTTGCCGAATTACTGGCAGCTAGCACTTAGCTCGTTGATGCGGTGTTGACGCCCGGTAGCCTGCTCAGTGGCTGCTGCACAACATACCTGCTGACTTCCAGACACCTGCTTCTACTGCAGTGCATCTGGAGCCACTATTGATACTGATGGATATGTGTGGATTGACTAAAACCACCACAAGCACTCTGCTGGATATGCGCCAGCATCAGCACATCACACAAAACCTCAGGACAACTGCCAACCAGCTACCAGGAGATCCTCAATGGCTTTCCCCTCAGCAAGGCATGAGAAGACAACATCACAACTGTTATCCAAGCCGACTACGGCCCAAGCAACCTAGTCCTGCTGTGCATGCATGCTGGCAGCACATGAGCAATGTGTGCGGTTGCACACTAAACCTTGCCAAACACTATTGCACCTACTTTTTGTCCTTCTTGTCCTTCTTTTCTTTCTTCTCCTTCTTCTCGCCCATCTCCTGAGCATCACGCATTCGCTCCTCTTCGGCCTTCTTCAGCCTGCAGGGCACAGACACCAGGACGCCACATTAACACTCATGGGAGGCCAGACAATTGCTGTCTGGTCAGTGACAAGTTGCAAACTGCTGTAAAGAGTTGCTGTAATTGTGGGGGGGGGGGGGGAGAGATGTACCAGCAAGTACACTGCTCGGATGCTGAAGACCATGGGGTCTTACAGTTCCTGCCCTCCACAGTGTATACCATCTGGTTGCAGGATGTGCTGCAGCTGCTGCTCCTGCTGACCCCCCCCCCCTTTGTCACGTCCATTCCTGGCTCACCTCTTTTCCTCCTTGGACAGCTTGTTCTCTGGTGGGTTCTTGAGAATGAATGTGTTGACTTTGTGGCGCATGTCAACTTCACTGACAAAGCCACAGGCCTTGCACTTCATGAAAATGCACTCCTTCTTGATCTTCATGACAGTCTCTGGATTACCGCAGCTGTAGCACTGCACATACTTCTTGATGAAAGACTCGAGCAGCTCACAGAGCTTCTTGGTGTCATGGGCTCCGTTGACGATGGACGTGCCAAGGTTCTTATCATAGTTTGTCTGGGCACCCAGCTCGCAGCCGTAGAACTTGAGGATGTCTGCGATGCGAAGACGAACGCTGGCATCATTGCGGTCGAAGGAATGATTGACATAGACGTGATGCATACTCTGAAAGACAAACTATGCAGCTTGGTGCATGGCGGGCTGCAGGACACGCCACTGCATGAGGCTTACATTCAGGAGGACGCGCGAGCGCCTTGGCAATGTCAACGTTGTTGACAACATTGGTTTTGATTCCATTTCCGCGCCCCTCAATCTGCACACCAGCAAGGGGATGAGGCACTCAAGCCTGAACAAGCAAGGCGCAACCAAACTGCTCCATGATGGTGAGCGCATCACGCGGTCACGCACGATGCAGATGCGTAATGCTGAATTAGCTTCCCCGAGACCATCCAGCATACCTTGGCGATCAGCTTGGGCATCTTATAGCGGTAGAACGCATCCCCTGCGTTCTCTCCGCCGATAGCCTGCATGATTGATGCTTCCTGCTTCGAGTGCTCTTGAAATATGCTGATAAAGCGCTGCTGGCTGCAACTCTTGCAGGCTGAGAGCTTAGATGAGCATTCAGAGCAGGAGGCTTCTCTTTCAGCTGCCTTGTGTGTCTCTGTGACACCCCTTCAACAGTAATTTCATGCAACAACGTTGCTAGCATAACCAAGAAGGGCAGACAACCCGCTGCTTGATTGTGTGGGCTACGTCTGGAGCACAAACAAACGACCAGGAAAGCGATCCGTGTATGTTCCTTGCGTTCAGGTTGTAAAGTGACAATGCCGATTGCGGATGTCTGCCTTGCGTTAGATAGTACCGTCGGAGAAGCGACAAGTGCTGACTGTGTTATGTCAGCTGAACCGCCTGTCGGTCCTTCAAGTGCTGTACGGCAAGCTCAGCATCATCACTATTAACAAGGAGCAGTGCCACTGTGGCAGCAGCCTGTGGAGAGGAGTTGCGGGGAGTTTGACCTGACGCCTTTCAAACTCGCTCCTCTTCGGGCACCAGGGCTTCAAAACGACATGTCGCACTGCTGATATGGATGTAAGTGCTTGGCAGCAGCTTTATTCTGTTGACGCTGCTGATGTTTCTGCACAGCATAACAACCATCAGCAGGATGACTTGCCATTAAGCATTCTAGGCAAGCTTGCTGGCGCGTACGGGCGGGAAATGCGCTCTAATTGCATCGAACATCACTATGGAAGTGGCGCTGATGCATTTCGAGACATTCAGCGGAGCAGTGCAGATTATGGCAGTGATCAGGAAATGGTTGTTTTTGACAGCAGTCCAGGCATGTCTGGCGCCACTTGCTCTGCGGTCAATCACGCTGTTCAGCCGCCAGGGCAGGATGCTCCCTGCAAGGCTCAACCGCGCAGACGGTCACAATCCCACAGCGGTGGGACAAGTGAGGGCAGGAACACCTCATCAGCAAAGTCCCAGAAGCAGCTGCAACAGTGTGGCAGCAGCAGAGCAGTCGCACATTCTGCAGTCTCAGCAGCTTCAAAGAATCTGATTACGCAGCACAATAGCCAGCCTGCAGCTGTCACACCGCTCAAGGAGGCCTGCCAGGCTCTCAGTCCGCTGAATCCATCATGGCAGCACTCCCCTGCATACAGCTGTTCATCCATGCCAAGCCCACAAAACCACCATGCACTGCTCTTGACAGGAATAATGAGCAATAGCAGCTGCAGCACGCACTCCCTGGGAAGCTGCAGCGGCCTTGGCCTCCCACATGTGGTGAAAAAGTACAAACGCGCCAAGGCACTGCTGCAAGCCCACTTGCAGGAGGTTCAACGCCTCAAAGCAGTAGCAGCAACAGAGGCCCAGAAGGCTGCAGCAGCAGCTGAGCAGGCGCGAACACTTGAAGGCCAGCTGGCGGCTAGCACAGCTGCAGTAGTAGAGGCACGTGTAGGTCAGCAGGAGCTCCAGCAGAAGGTGGGTGCTGCATGCTGGCGACCCATAGGTGCACTGGCAACTTGCTTACACATCCTCTGATCCATCCTCACTATATGTGTGCAGTATATACTGCTGTATGTGGTATCACAGCCAGTGGTTGCTGACACTTTTCGTAGTAGTGGTCAACACCACTACCGTGCTTCATTGCTACCAGCAACCCACTGTTATGTGCTTGTTATGCTGTGCAGTTGGAGCAGATGCAGGCAACAGCTGGTGCAGGAGTTGCCCAGCGACATTCGGCACAGCAGCTTGACGCATTGGTGAGCAATACTGCACACGCAAAAGCAGTTCCAAGACCAGAAAACTACAAAATTATCCACCACTATTTATGCATATGCAGTTCAATCCTGCTGGGTGCTTGCCACTGCCAAATGAGTCACATACAACTGAGAAGCAAGTTGCCAGTGACTTGATACACCTTACCCAAAACATATGCTGCAACAATACGCAGCTGTTGCAAAGGGTTAGCTGCACGCTTGATACATCACACACCATGTGCTGGGATGCTGCCATTCTCTGCAGACAGCTCAGGTGCAGGAGCTCCTGCAACAGAACCTTCAGTTACAGATGCAGTCAGAACTGTCCTGCAAGCAGTTAGACCTCCAACAGCAGCTCTCAGGGGAGCTCACTGCTCAGCTCACAGCTGCAGAGACTCAGTTGCAGCATGCACAGTCGCAGCAGCTTGCGCTGCTGGCTGAATTGCAGCAGCAGCAGCTGCAGTTGGAGTTTCAGGCAGCTGCAGCAGCAGTCAGCACTGCTGCAGCAACCCCAGCGGCAGATGGGGCTCAGCTGCTGCAGTTGCAGGACCAGCTGCTTGTGGCTGAGCTGGCTGCTGCTGACAAGGACAAGCTCATTCGGGAGCTCAGTCTGTGTTGGAGAGAAGCAGCACATCATGTAGAAGAGCTTCAGCAGCAGATGAAGCAGCAAGACAACCATCACCAGCGGCTGCTGCGAGCAAGTGGAGACAGCCTAGCAGTCACCCATGTTCTTGTTATGCGGCAGCTGCACAAACGGCTGCAGCAGGCAGAGTTAGCAATGCAGCAGGTGGATGAGGCTACTACTGTTGCCGCACAAGCGCATCATGAGCAATGGTGCCTGCTGGAGGACTCCTTGAGCCAGCAGCAGCAGCAGCATGAGCAGCGAGTGTTACAGCTTGAAGAGCAGGTCGAGGAGTTGCAACAGCAGCTGCAGGAGCTGCAGAAGCAGAGAAACCGACACCTAGCTCAGCAGCAGCAGGAGGAGAGGTTGGCTGCTGCTGTGGCTCAGGTGAGACATGTAGGGTCCAGCTTTGTGCAATGATAATGTGCACAGAGGCAGGCAAATGTGTTGAGAAACACCTTGGCAGCAGTGTAAAACCTTTGTCAAGCTGCTCCTGACTCCCTCTGAACATTGTCAAAGAGAACAATTATTCTCCCAGCTGCAGAAACGGCTCTTCAATCGCACCTGAGACTGATTAGATGTTGA
The DNA here is from genome assembly GCA_018290735.1 of Coelastrella sp. MACC-549. Classification (NCBI taxonomy): domain Eukaryota; kingdom Viridiplantae; phylum Chlorophyta; class Chlorophyceae; order Sphaeropleales; family Scenedesmaceae; genus Coelastrella; species Coelastrella sp. MACC-549. The sequence goes on along the minus strand of JABEVS010000585.1, from coordinate 14,597 downwards.
TTTCGGGCCATGTCATCAGATGGCAGTCTCCCCTGCATGCTGCTGCTGCCGCTGCTGCTGCAGTTGCTTGATGCCCAGTCAGCAGCACAGACAGCCACTGACTCTGCTGTCCAACTCCAGCAGCAGATGCAGCAATGCCACCAGCTAGCACTGGAGTCACAAATGCAGGCACACACCGCAGTACTGCTGGAACAGCAGCAGCAAGAGCATCAGCAGCGGCTGGATGCCCAAGCCCGCGAACATGAGGCTGAGCTGGAAGCTCAGAAGCAGGTGCTGACTGCAGGGTATAAGCAGCAGGTTGCTGAGCAAAAGCACGAGCTTGAAATACAACTTTGCCAGCAGAAGCAACTGTACAATGCAGAGCTCCATTCCCTGCAGCAGTCGTTTGAGGAACTGCAGCAGAGTGTTGGTGACAGTCTCAAGGTCCAGGCAGCCAAGCTCCAACAGCAGTCAGATGTCAAACTGGCACAGCAGCAACAGGAGCTGCAGCAGCAGTCAGATGTCAGATTGGCAAAGCAGCAGCAAGAGCTGCAGCAGCAGCATGAAGCAGCATTGCTGACACAAAAGCAGGACTCGGTGGAGATGCTCAAACATTGTGAGGATTACTACAAAGCGTGCAATGCTGCTGAACTCAAAAGGCAGCAGCTGTCTCAAGCTGCTGAGTCAGCCGCACACAGGGCGTCCTTCAATGCTGAGCTGGAAGTACAGCAGCAAAGTCATGCCACTGAGGTCAGCAGGCTTAAGCAGCAGCAAGCAGTTTGTTTATTAGCTCAGCAGCAGACACATGATGCTGCCCTGAAAGCCCTTGAACAAAAATATGAAACACAGCTGCAGCAGATGAAGCAGCGATATGCACAGCAGCAGCAACAACAGCAGCACGATCAAGCAAGCAGTGGCGCTGCTGCTGCTGAGCGGCAGGCATTGCTGCAGAGGGCAGCGGCCGCTGAGGAGCAGTTGCTGGACGTGCAGCAGCAGCTCACAGCTGAACAGCAGGTTGCCCATGAACAGCAGCAACAGCTGATGAAGCTACAGGTGCGGGAGCTGCTGAGGACTGTGAAACAAACAGCATCCTCCTTGTAACACAACAACTCATCTCCCTCTGAACATCTACTTGAGGTTGTGCGTTGGTCGTTTTGATCGTGCGTAGGTTCACTTGCATGAAGTGTTGTAGGTGCTCTACTGCATACTGCAACACTCAACTTACATTATTATTATGTATTACTTTTATCACATCATCATCATCACCATCACCATCACCATCATCACCATCATCAGATCAGCAGAACTTCTCTAATTTTGACAACAACAAACGAACTACACTTGAAGAAGATGAACCACACCGCAATGACCCCTTGGATCTGGCCAGGTGTTGCTGTCGCATCAGCCCTTGGCCAACATAGACCAACAGAATTTGCCTGCCACTGTCTGCTTGATGGCTTTGGATGCGCCTTGCAGGCTGACTTGGCTGATGCACAGCAGCAGCTGACTGCTGCACAGAGTGCACAATCAACAAAGCAGCAGCAGCAGCAGCCGTATTCCCAACTAGCAGCTGCGCTGTCAGACCTGCAGCATCAGTTAGTGCTATCAGAGGCAAAGGCCAGACTTCTGGAGCCACTGACCAACCGGCAGCAGTGGAACCTGCAGCAGCAGCAGCAGCAGGTCTCTGAACTGCAGGCTCAACTCACCGCAGCTGCTGATGTCAGGGATCAAGCAGTGAGCCAGGCAGCAGCTCTGAAGGCCCAGAACAGCAAATTGCAGTTGCAGCGACAGCAGCAAGCACGCATAGTGCTGGGGTTGCAGCACAAATTGGCGCAAAGTGTGGTGCAGTCTGAGAGGCAAGGACAGCAGCTCTTGCAGGAGGATATGCATACTGCTGAGACGCTTGATGCAGCTGCACACGGTGCAAGCAAATCGCAGCTGCAGCTGCAGCAGCATTCAGATGGGCTAGTTTTTGCATCAAAAGTGGCAGCTGATAAGCAGCGTCAGCAGGAAGGGCAGCTGCTGTCTCAGATCTCGCAACTGCAGATGAGGTTGCAGCAGCAAGAGCAGGAGATGCATGACATGCAAGAAGCAGCTGCAGCAAGCAAGCAGGCCGCAGCAGACTCTCAGCAACAGCTGCAGCAAGCTGCTGAGCGGTATGCAGCACTGCAACATCAGTCACAGGCTACTGCTGCTGAACTGGAAAGCTTGAGAAGCGACTGGAAGAACCTGGCAGATGCAGTGGCTGTTAAGGACGCTGACATTGTGCAGTTAAACCTGCTGATCCAGCAGCAAAAGGAAGAAGCATTCAAGCATCACCAAGAAGTGACAGCAGCACAGCTGCAGCAGCAACAGCAGCAACAGGGGCCAGCAGCCGGTGCTGCTGCTGCGGCGGCGGCGGCGGCGGAAGTCACAGCACAGCAGCAAGCAGGTCCAGTCCACCAGCTTCAGCAGCAGCTGCAGCAGCTACAACAGGAGAAGCTGCAGGCTCTCCAAGACAGAGACAGGAGTGTAGACCTGCTGCTGCAGCTGCAGCATGAGGCCCAGAAGCTTGAAAAGGAGCTGCATCTGTTGCGTGCTGAGCACCAGGTGCAGCAAGACATGCAGCAGCTGCAGGCAGAGGTGCTGCTGCTGTCTGCTGAGCCGTCCAGCAGTAGTGCCTGTAACCAGATGCTGGAGCAGCAGCAGCGGCAGCAGCAGCAGCCACAAGGTGTTGATGGTGGGACAGGAGCTGAATGGCAGCAAGGGTTTGGTGATGCACTCCTGCTGACTGGGCCTGATGGCCAGTGGACCCAACAGCAGCCGCAGCAGCAGGTGCCTGGGCAACTGGCTCCAAACAGAGTGCAGCTAGGGCAAGATCTGGTGCATACAGCTCACCAGCAGCAGCAGCAGCAGCAGGTGCAAGTGGCTTCAAATGGTCAGATGCCTGAAGAAGTGGCTACAACTGATGTGCACCCTCAACACCAGCAGCAGGACCAATCACCAGTGCAGCAGCTGCCGCAGCAACCACAGCAGCAACCAGCGCAGCAGCCTGTGAAGTCTCCAGAGCAGATCATCCAACAAGCTCTAGATGACTATGCATCAAAATCAGCAGAAGCACAGGCAGCAGTCCGGATGGCCGACATTGCTGCAGAGCACTGGCAGCAGCAGCAGCAGCAGGGTTGTCTGCGCATTGTCAACTGGCCAGCAGATCATCTGCCTAGACCTCATGGTGATGATGAACGATTATTATTAGTGAATGATGATGAGGTGCCGTATGAGTCAGCACAGGCCTGGCAGCAGCAGCAGCAGCAGCAAATGGGACGGCGGCAGCAGCAGCAGCAGGTGTGGCAGCAGTCATGTGATCGCCTGAATTATTTGAGGAGCAGCACAGGTCAGTGGGCCACTGGCAAGCACTGCTGCCAGAGAGCAACACACCCTGGCAGCAGGAGCTGCAGTGCACTGAAGTCCTGGAAGGTCACAACAGCAAGTCAGTTTGATCACAGAGATGACATCAACTGCCAGCAGCTGCAGTGGCAGCAGCAGTGGCGGCAGCAGCAGCAGCAGGGTTTGGAGGTGGTTGAGGATTCTGGGGCCCTTGTAGGCGCCAGGAGACGTCTGTATGCTGCTGCTGGAAGCAGGCAAGATGTGGACAGACATAAACAGGTGAACAATGATGATGCCGCGCCGACAGTGACAGTGACAGACATGGCCAGGTAGATGACGCCGCCACCATCACTGACAGTGACAGTGTCCTGATTTGATTGGAGTTGACTGCTGCTTGTACTTATGACATAGTATGATCATCATGACAAATGGTTTGTTTGTTGTTGTGTAGCATGTGCAGAAATATGTCGAGTGTATACAGTGTTGTTTTGTGCTGACATTGTACGCTGCATGCTGCTGCAGGACTCTGCCAAAGATCAACAGCAGCAGCAGCAGCAGCGCTTTCTTGATGCTGATGTATCACTGCTGAAGCAACAGGTGGCAGAGCTGCAGCATGAGATGCAGCAGGTGCAGGCATCTCATGGCTCACCACCAGCAGCAGTAGCAGCAGCAGTGGCTGCTGAAGGGATGGTCATGAACAACCGTGCTGATCGTCCGCCGCCGCTGCCAGCAGCAGCAGCAGCAGCAGTGGTTGCTGTGGACGTGTCACCATGTGGGATCAGAAGTGGGCGCCGCCTCTCACTGCCCACACAGCAGCAGCAGCAGCAGCAGCATACCATGTCTGTCATCATTTCTGGTGGGGTTGATGATGATCACCAGCGGTCTGATCAGATCCCAGATCACACCAGGCGTTTAAGAATCCAGCATGGCAGTTATGCAGTACACGATAGTGAAGAGATTCCATGTGAAAGCATGACAAACGCTGGTTTGTCTATCACAGAGGCAGCCACAGGCAATGAAGCAAAAACACGTCAGCTGCTGACTGGTCAGGATGATCCTGATGATGATCCTGATGATAATTGTGATGGTCATGATGTCGGCAGCAGTTTTGAGTCAAAGGTTCCAGAGCCACCACCTGGTAGCCCTTGCGGGACAACAGCAGCAACACCATCATCTGCAGCAGCAGCAGCAGCAGCAGCAGCAGCAGTGTCGCATGCCTCAGTGGTACCACCTGCTGTTGCTGAGCTACTGTCAAAGCTGCAGCAGCAGTACATCAGCTGCCAGGACATTGAAGCTCAGCTGCTGGAGCATCAGAGCACTCTCTTGCAGCAGCAATTGATACACTCATCATCATCATCAGCAGCAGCAATCAGTAGGCCATCAGGCTCTGCTGCTGCTGCTGCTGCTGCTGCTGAACAGCTGGAAGGCCTCTCACTGCCAATCACATGCTGTAACAGAGAAATTTGGTCACAGAGCATTGGATCAGGGACTTTTCAGCAACAGAGCAGTATGCTTGCGCAGTACCATTCTGCAGTGCAGCAAACCCTGTCCGAGGTCAGCAGACTGCAGCAGCTGGTGCTTTATGGCAGCAGCAGCAGTGTCCCTGGTGTTCAAGCAGCTGATGGACTAGCAGCTGTTGGCAGCTGTGCTGACACACAGTATTGTGCAGCAGCAGCAGAAGGTGGCAGCAGCAGCAGCAGCAGCAGCAGGAGCTGTCCTCAAGAGGAAGGATCCAATGCTGCACTGATTGCAGCTGCTGCTGGTGGCAGCAGTGGGGCGTGCAAGGATTCTCAACCCTCCAGCAGCAGCAGTAGCAGGTGCAGCAGCAGCAGTGCACAGAGCAGCCCCAGCTTTGGGAATTCGGGCAGTCAGCATCACGGCACCTCCAGCACTGTGATGCAAAACACGCCTACTGCCCCTGATCAGGCTGTTCAGCACACTTCCTTACCAGCAGCAGCAGCAATGGAGGAGGCAGCAGCAGCAGCAGCAATGGAGGCAGCACGTGATGTGGGTGCCACAGAGAGGCAGATTGAATCAGGTGTGTGTCTGCTGTCCCCTGAGGCCACTGGCAAGTTCAGAAGCAGCAGTCCTCGCATCTGGACTACACCACAGAAAAAGCAGCAGCAGCAGCAGCAGCAGGTGAATGCAGCAGCAGCAGCAATGCCAGGCACTCCATGGAAAGCGGAGGTTTGCAATCAGCTAACAGTGCTGCAGCAGCAGTTGATGAGCACCCAGGCTAGGTTGAAGGGAATGGCCGCATCATCATCGTCATCAGCAGCAGCTAACGTTGAGGCAGCAGCAGCAGCAGTTGATGCAGCAGCAGTTGATGCAGCAGCAGTTGATGCAGCAGCAGTTGATGCAGCAGCAGTTGATGCAGCAGCAGTTGATGCAGCAGCAGTTGATGCAGCAGCAGTTGATGCAGCAGCAGTTGATGCACTAGCAGCAGCGACAGCAATCAAAGTGCCACACCAGAGGGATCATAAAGTTTGTGACAGAGCCAGAAGCATCTCAATGTCTCAATCACCAGCAGCAGTGGCATGGACAGCACGGCGCCAGCTCTGGCAGCAGCAGCAGCAGCAGCAAGAGCATGCAGAGCAGCAGCAGCAGCAGCTCCTCAATTGGTCCATGGCCTCTCCTGGCATTAAGCCGCATGAGCACCACCTTCACCACCACCACCACCAGCAGCAGCAGCAGTATCAGCATAGCAACAGCCCCATCAGCAATAATGGGTCTCCTAGAGCTGATCAGCCCTTGATGCAGGCTGAATGCACTGCTGAGTCTGTGTGTCAGTCAACAGTGAGCCCTGGCAGCAACCCTGGCAGCAGTACCACTGATGTCATCAGTTCCAGCAGGCAGAGACAGCAGGCCACTGCTGCTGCTGCTGCTGCTGCTGCTGCTGCTGCTGCTTCTCTGGGTGTCAGGGGCTATGCTGCAAGGCACGGAGCCAAGCAGTCATGCAATCCGGCTGCTGCTGCAGTCAGCCCTCAGGAACAGCAGCAGCAGCAGCAGCAGCCTGTGTCAAAGGAGCCATCACAAGCTCATCGCTTGATACTGTTAGGAGAAGCTTGCAAGTTGGACAGCAGGAGATCCATTGCTGCTGCTGCTGCTGCTGCTGTCAGCACCAGCAGCATTCGGAGTGGCAGCAGTATTGACTCCAGGTGCAGATCTGTGTCTGCTACCCGGCTGATCCAGCAGCAACAACAGTCAGGCAGTATCCTTGCTGGCACCAGGGCAGTTCACAGTGTCACACAGACACTGGAGTGGCTGCTGGACCAACACACTGGTGCAGCAGCAGCTGGAGACATCCCTCAGCAGCAGCAGCAGCAGGAGGGGCCGCTGCGCAGAAAGCCAACAGCAGCGACATCAGGAGGGGCAAGTGCTGCTGGTTGTTGCTTGCAGAAGCAGCACAAGCGAACCAGCAGCCCCTTGCGCCGTAGTAGCAGCCCGTGGATGACTGCTGCTGCTGCTGCTGCCAGCCGGCAGGTGGAGGTCACATCAGGCAGTGGTCTGGCATCCTGGACAAACAGCTTGAGATCCAGTGTGCCATCCACAAGGATCGCTGCTGCTGCTGCTGCTGCTAGGAGGAGGGGAAATGCAGCTATTAGTGCTGATCAGCATCCCAACAGGTCATCACCATCACCACCGGTAGCAGCGGCAACATCAGTGTCACATGTGCGCCCCAGGCGAAGCTGGGAACGTCCATTTGGCAGCGTTTTGCAGGAGCACTGTTTGTCACCTCAGCAGCAGCAGCAGCAGCAGCATTGGCATGGGCAGCAGCGGCACCCTCAGCAGCAGCAGCAGCAGCATTGGCAGCAGCGGCACCCTCAGCAGCAGCAGCAGCAGGAGGAGGAGGTTTCATTGAGCAGTGCTGACAGCAGACAACAGAACACTCCTACAGCACTCCTTGCTAGCAGCAGCCACAAGCATCTTCCATCTGCAGTTGCTGCAACAACAGCTGGATTTGCAGCTGAAGACTTTGAGTATGCTGCAGCAACAAGAAGCAGCAGAGACATTGTGAAGCCGGGTGTAAGTTCCTGGTGCCAGGATGGTACCCATGCTGTCAACGCTGGCAGCTGTAGCCTGCTCAAACCTGCTGCTGCAGTATCGCGATACAGTGACCTCTTTCACAGCTTGGATACTTCACCATCACAGGCCTCAGCTCCTTGCATCAGCACCAGCGGGCACTTGCGTCACATAATGCAAGGAACTGCAGAGGAGACCCTGCTGTCCAGTCACCAGCAACAGCGGCATTCGGACATGCCAGCTCAGCTTAATAGCAGCAGCAGCAGTGTTGCCAATGTTGGCAGCCTACAGCGGACATCCTGGATGTCTGAGTCAGGTACTTCTGAACGGTCGATTGTGCATGCACGGCAACTTCAGCGAGAGCAGGGCCGGCGTGTTGGGTATGCCAGCAGCAGCAGCAGCAGCAGCAGTGATGTTGGTGATGATGGTGATGATGATGATGGTGATGATCAGCAAGTGTCCAAGTGGGCTGGCCCTGGCCCTCTGCTGAGCAGCAGTGCCCGGCAAGCAGCATTGCAGCAGCTGAAGGCTTTTCAGAACACGTGGAAGTGGAGCAAGGGCTAGGTCACTTTGACATCAGACAAAGGGTGGTGCCGGAGTGTTGCTTACAGTCAAAATTTGATTTACCAGTCTTGTTCGCCAGGCCTGTACTGTATGAGTTCATTCTGTACCTACCATGGATTTGGTATCTGCCAGGGCTTTGGTATTTGGAGATGAAGTTCATGATCATCACGTGCTCATGATCATGAGCAGCATACTGCACGGAACAGAGCAATACAGCCTCCCGGGCCCGTAGTACATTGATGTGGCTTGCAAGCCACAGTTGCAATTGCTGGCCGCTGCGACCTCGCACCTGTGAGCTTGACTGTGTGCTTAGAGTTGCAGCACACTGTCAGCGGTTGCTGCTTGATAGTTTACCAGGTTGCATGAGCCCTGATCATATGATGCCAGGATAAAGAATCATCCTTGTAGACCAGAAACAACACACACACACACACACACACACACACACACACACACACACACACACACACACACACACACACACACACACACACACACACACACACACACACACACACACACACACACAAACACAATACACATAACTCTTACAGAGATCTAAAACTCCAATATTTCTGTATCCCCGAGAGCACATACCATGTGCGTGATTAGATTGTCGCGCTAACG